>JASAON010001523.1:0-46973 GCA_030849065.1 Jaenimonas drosophilae
GCTAGACGGTGGAGAAGAGGACATACTTGATGTCGACGAAGGGTTCAATGCCATACTTGGACCCATCTCGTCCAAGGCCACTCTCCTTCACACCACCAAATGGGGCGATGGGAGAGGAGAGCGCGGCGTCATTCACCCCCACCATGCCAAACTGCAGTGCCTCCGCCACACGGTATTGCCGACGGTAGTCATTGGTGTAGAAGTAGGAAGCTAAGCCAGCGCGCGTGGAGTTGGCCAGTTGCACGACCTCGTCCTCTGAGTCGAACTCAATCAAGGGAAGAATAGGCCCAAACGACTCCTCCTGGCAGCAGCGCATCGTGGAGTGGTTCACCGAGGACAGCACCGTCGGCTGGAAGAAGTAGCCAGGGCCGTCAATGGCCTTACCACCAACCTCGACCGTGGCACCCCGCGCCACGGCATCCGCAACGACGGACTCCATGCTCTGCACACTACTGCGGTTGATCAGAGACCCGACGCGTACCGATGGATCAAAGTTGTTACCCACCTTCAGCTCCGACACCTTCTCCACCAGCTTCTGCTTGAACTTTTCATAGATGCCTGCTTGCACAAAAACACGGTTGCAACATATGCACGTTTGCCCAGCGTTGCGGAACTTTGCTAGCATCAGCCCCTCCAACGCTCGGGGAATATCGGCATCATCAAACACAATGAAGGGGGCGTTGCCACCGAGCTCCATCCCAATCTTCTTGACGGTGTCGGCGCAGCCCCGGTAGAGGGACTTACCCACGTCCGTGGACCCGGTGAAGGCAATCTTGCGCACATCAAAGCTCCGAAGCATCGCCCCAGAGATCTCCGATGAGTTCCCCGTAATGACGTTGAAGACCCCAGGAGGGACGCCGGCCTCTTCAGCCAACTGGGCCAGGGCGAGGGCGGTGAAGGGGGTCACGGAGGCCGGTTTGACCACGACGGTGCATCCAGCCGCAATTGCCCCAGCCGCCGCACGTGTGATCATGGCTGCGGGGAAGTTCCAGGGAGTGATGATGCCCACAACACCAATGGGCTGCTTATAGACCGTTGTCTGTACCCCTGGGCGGGGCCCGGCGATGACGTCTCCATACACCCGCTCCGCCTCACCGGCGTACCACTCAACGAAGCGCTCGGCGTAGACCACCTCACCAACGCCCTCCGTCAGAACCTTTCCAGATTCACGGGAGAGAATGGCACCAAGACTCTGTTGGTGCTGGAGCATCAAATCAGCCCAACGGCGCACAATGACGGCGCGCTCACGTGGCATGACTTGCTTCCAGCTCTTGAAGGCCTCACTTGCGGCATGAATTGCATCCTCCGTCTCGGCTCTACCCAGGAGCGGTACCTCGCCAATCATGGCGTTGGTGCAGGGGTCCTCAACAGCGATCGTGGCGCTTTGGTTGCCCTCCACCCATTGACCGTTGACGTAGCACACGGGCCTCTCCAGCAGCTTCTCCTGCGTGGCAACGGACTGTGGTGTGAGGGTGAGGTCAAAAGGGAGCCCAGATAGGGCCACTCGGCGCAGTGCTCGAGACATGAATGGACCAAGTGAAGATAAGCTTGATGGATGCTTAAGTAGCTCTATTCCTGGGCGAGTTCCGCCGCGTCAGAGATGTATGTATGTTTGTGTGTGTACCTCGAACTTACGGGAAGTGCTAAGGAAATTGAAATGGAAAACAGAAGTTGGGATGGGGAAAGACTGGCCATAGTGGAGGTCATTCATTACGTGTGAGGACTGCAATAGTATCCTCCCACTCACCGAGTGTGTATGTGGTTCGGTATTCTTCCTAGAGCGATTCCTACTACTACCTTCACTTTCTACAACTCTCGTCCTACCGACGGGGGACATCCGTCCAACAATGAAGCCACATGGTCGAATACGTAAATCAACCCTACTCACTTGGTTCCATGGATAGAGCACGGAAAAGGCGTGTGGCCACGCAGGCTGACCCAACGAGCTGCACAAGCACAACCACCACCATCTTATTCCGCACCAGAGGGGAGGTTCTTGTACACCGTGGACATCTGAGGGCCCCAGGCGTCGGACCACTGGTAGCCCGTGCCGATCTTGCGGCGCCAGACACGCATGTAGTCGTTCTTGTACTCGGAGCGGCTCGTGTAGAGGGTTCCCATGCGTGCGAAGACGAACCACATCACGGTGAAGTATCCAACGACGGCGGTCACAGCACCCCAGTAGACGGGGTACTTCATGTGGTCATAAGGGGTATAGCAGCGGACGGCCGATCCCGTGGTGAGGGAGCGGGCCGCAGAGGAGGTTCCGAGAGCGCGGCGAAGCATTGCTTTGTGGGGGGATCTGAAAAAAAGATCTATCAAATTTTGTGGTGAAACCCATGAAACACAATGAAAAAGAAGTGAGCACAGCATGTACAGCAATCCCTCAAGTTTGCACATACATACATACACATCATGATTGTTGTTGTGTGCCCCCCAATTCACACATCACATGTGAGGGAAAATGGCAGATTCATTTCGTATCCCTCCCAATAGAGAGTGAAGACAATGCGTACTGTACTCCACACCACCCACAGCAGGTGGGGTGTGTGCTGGCGCCATGGACAACGACGTCCACCAACATCACACGTCTGGCACTAGGACGTGTGACGTCAACCAAATACATGTTTAAGGGTCCGCTGCCACAACCGCGGCGCTCCCCGCTTGCACTTCTCCATTGACGAGAACCGGAGTTGGGGCGACGGTGCCCTCGTCGTCTGGCATGATGTCTATCGATTCATCCCCGCGTGGGGAAGACGGAAGTTGCGGAAGTTGTGTTTCTCCGACCGATGGCGCATGCAAAGACTGACTCCCAATTTCATCGTTGCGACTTCCAGTGGTCATCGCGAGTGAGGTTGGGACATCATCGCTGGGGGTGAAGGGAACCTCTACGACGGCACGGGGAGGTGATTGGGCTGGCTTTTGGCCGTTGCTCTTGATCACGATGGAGGATGGAGAAGGGGGTGACTTTCGGATTGGATGTGTTGTGCGAGGAGTCTTCTTCTTAGTGGTAGGCATCCTTGCAGCTGACAGGAGATTCAGCTCAAGGTGCACGTCGGGCCTGTCCGAAATGGATGGCTGAGTGCGTACGGCAGGGAGAACCGTCCGGCCATTGTTGGGGCGAATCGGCACTCGGTCTGGGTGTTGTGGCAGACGACGGTCCGACGGTCCTCCTGCCCCAGATCGTGGCAGTTGGCCATTGCGGTTCCGCACCGCATCGTCCTCCTCCTTGATCTGACGGCCACTCGGCTGCCCAAAGATGGCGATGGCGCGCTGCGTGGTGCGGTCGTAGTCACCAGGAAGGTGTGCGTGGATGAGTTTGACGTCTCCGTTCACGCCACGATGCACAAGGCCCTTCTGTTCCCGCTCCTGAAAGGCCTTGGTGGTTTTGGGCACCTGACGTGAACCGAGGTATCGCACCAAAAAGTCCTGCAACAGTGGATCCTTGGGCTGTAGCTCCTGTACCGATAGCACATCGCGCAGGCCATAACGCGTCTCATTGAGCTCAAACCGGCAGAGCGCGCGGTGGTAGTAGAAGAGCGGCTCCGTATCGCAGGTTTTGATGGCGTTAGAGAACTCCTTCTCCGCATCAGCTACTCGGCCAAGCTTGTAGAGCTTTCCTCCCCACATGTCATGCAGAAAGGCAATACGAGAGGTGGCGTCCATGTGGTCGGGATCAATCTGCAGGATATTGCGGTAGTCCTGCAGGGCACTCTCGTAATCCTCCAACTTCACGTAGCAATCGGCCCGTGCGAGCAGAACCAGTGTGTTGTCCGAGCGCCACTTAAGCGACTCCGAGTAGTAGCTAATGGCCTCCTGAATGCCCTCCTCACCATCCAGGTTGGAGCCGATCTTGAAGAGCACGGAGGTCATGGTTTCGACGGCCTCCTTGTGCGTGCCATTGGTCTCCTTGATACAGCGAAACAAGTCTCTCACGCTCCGCTTGTGGTTGCCCTCCGCAATGAAGAGCTTTGCGCGGGTGAACATGAGCTCCACATCGTTGGGGAACACCTCAATACACTTGGTGATGGTTCCAATGTCTAGCTTCTCCAGTGCCTTGGTCCGGTAGCGGTTGTACTTGGCATAGAAGATGTGATTTGCAATGGTCAGGCAGTGCTCCTTTCGGATGTCGGCCATGAAGTTCTCCAGCAACATCCGCGCCGGTCGAAAGGCCTGACGGTCGCAGTAGAGCTGCACCAGCAGTGCTCCGCTTTGCACGGCGAAGTCTGGGTACGTCTTCAGGTGGTCCTCGAGCTTGAACTCCGCCTCCTCCTCACGCTGTAGCGCGATGAGATACACGCAGCGGTGGAGCTCAATCGTTGGCTGTCGTCCCCTGGAAACCACCTTCAACGCATCCTCCGCGTAGCGAAGTGCCTGGGTGAAGTCACTCATCCGAAAAAGGGCGAGACCCAGGGCATCCAGCAGACCTCCTAGTCGGTGCTGTACTGCCACAATGCCTACACCAGAAGTGTTACTAAAGGCGCCGGGTGGAAGTTTTCCGCCTGGCTTGGTGGCCGTTGGGACGGAGATGGAGCTTTTCCCCGGACTAATCTCCGACACGAGGTAGGTGTTCAGCCGCTCCACCATGGCGCTCTGATCCTCCTCCTTCTCCAGCTCTGCATTGCCTTGGAAGAGGCATAGAAAGGGGCACTGCTCCCGCCGCTTTTGCGCCTCTGACTCTCGAAATGGCTTCTGAAGAATCCACATCACCTGCCGGTAGTGACGCACCGCAGACTGAAGATCACAGAGCAACACGTAGCACTCCGCCATGGCCGCCACTGGGTTCGCATTTTCAGGGGCGAAGAAGAGGGACTCACGCAAGTTCAGAATGGCCTCCTCCAGCTGTCCAGAGCGCATAAGGCAGAGGGCGGCCTCGTAGTACTGCTGGGCTTTCTCCAGCGGAGTGGAGGCTTCCAGTTGTGACGCCATCTAATGTGTGTGTGTGTGTGCCTAGATAAAAATACACGCCCCTGCATGCAGCGGGTGAAGTGGAAGTGATGGCCTCCCTCTGTGGTCGTCACAGTTTTTCCTTCGTCGAGACGACCACACGAGGAAAATTAGTTGTTGTACTACACAAGAAGGCAAGAACACATGAAGTAACAACGGGGTATGAAGGAAGAACGTCAGGTACAGGTGCATGACATCAGTGCACAAGAAGAGGTGGATGTAGGCAGAAGTCCGAGTCTCTTTGGATTCTGTGTTAACCGTTTACTCGAAGGTGACGGCTGGAGTCCGTCACACATGGGGATCAATCCGACAACGTGGCTGTGTCACTCACCGGGTAGCCTTCTTCTTGGAAGGTTTTGCGGTGATGTCCGCTGACGACCTCGGGGAGCTTCCCGTGGTGCTGGCTGACATCTTCCGGGAGGTTTGTGGTGTTGGAGTAGCCCCGTTTCCTGGCTTGTTCGAAGAAGTCTTGTTTTCCTTCTTCGCCTTCTTCTGCGGACTAGGAGATGTATCAAGCGAAGCAGCAGGGCTCGAGGATAGACCCTTGGATGCCGTGTGATGTTCTTCACCCATTGGCGTGGCCCTCTTCTTCTTTGCAGGAGTAGTGTCCTCTGCTTCCACCTCCTCGCGTCCACGCTTCACCGCTGAAGGTCGAAGAAGTTCCTGCCTGTACTCCGCTGTTGTGTCTAGCTCATACACGTAGCCACACACTGCATTATCACGGATGGACTTACCAAAATTGGTCTCTTTAGCGATGCCTTCGTCGGGGCAGCGAAGCTTTGCATGCCGCGGCCACTCCGATGCGTATAGTCCAATCCTCCCCGCCATGGGTGTGATGCTCGTAATCTCCTTCGAAATGGGCACGAGACCCTTGTGCTTGCGGGAAGATGATGCAATGAGTTGGTCGAGTTTGGGGCGCATGGGATGCGTTTCGTGGCAAAACACAAGTGTGGTGCCAGCATCCTCCTCCACCTCCACAAGCTTCCCGCAAGCGCTATGCAGAGCCACACAGTCAATGAATGGGATACGCAAAACACCCTGGTAGGCAAAGTTGGCTTCACTAAAGTCCACCTCCACTCGATCTGGGTAGAAGGGGCCCAACACCGAGGAAGGGTCCATGACTGCATCGTGAAGTGGCTCAGGAAGTGCCGCCACACTCGGCCGTGGCAGCACGGCGAGCAGCTGCTCTACGGGATGCAACGGGGCACTCAGTTCCATGTCAATGAACACCGCCTCCTTGTACTTGGCCATGTCCTCCAACAGTGGGGCGTAGTGGTAGGGATAGTACCACGACCACGAGGGGCAACCCTTGGTGTAGTAACGCATCACCCACTGCATGCCACGAAGGTACTCGCCACAGCACCGACGAATGTTGGCCTCGAAGACGTCCCGGTTGTCCATGCTCCAGCCAAACTTCTGCTGGTAGTAGGCGTCGCGGTAGTCGTCGTCCAGGTACGAGAAGGGAAGAACGTGCTGGCCATGCACAAAGCGCGAACGCTCCTTCGCGGCACTTGTGAGGAGGCTGAGCAGGCGGTCACTCACCTCCTGTGCGTTGTCCTCGTCCACGGAGTCCTTCACCACCTCCACCTCCGCCTCTGTGTTTGTGATGCGTTCACCAACATTGATCTTTGCTCGCTGCGACGCACGCAGAATACCGCGGTACTCCACCTGCAGTTTCCCCATGTAGGATGTGATGAAGTTCTTCAGGAAAATGTGCAGACGCTTGAAGTTCACCTCACCACCATCGGTGAGGTACTCGTGCGTCGCAAATCCACGAACGTAGTGATCGAGGAGGAGCTCGATGCCCTTCGTCTTGATCGAGATCAGCGGAACGTGTGGAAGGAAGTCATTCCCCACAAAGAAGCACAAGAAGATGAAGTCGTCCACCACTCGCTCAAAGTTCATGTCTGGGATGTTGCCAAAGTCATTCATAAGGCTCTCACGATAGGCATGGAGGTTGAAGTAGCAGAACCTGGAGTGGTCGGGCTGGAAGGTCTCGGTGAGCTGATTCCGCAGGATACTTACGTGCTCCTCATGCGTGGAGAGGCCCAAACACACGAGGTCGGCATCCATTCCATGAATGACGTGGGATGTGCTTGGATCATAGCCGGGCTGAGTCCGAAGACCTCGGATGTAGTGCATAATCTTGTGCTCTCCTTCACCGGGGACGTGTGCGTCTGAAAATACGACGGCGAGGTTGCGCCACACAGGGTCCTCGTTGAGCTTCTTCATGATGAACCACTCAATTGCCATCCCAACACGTTCCATAAAGTCAGTGGACGGGGTGATAACGTTGTGGTCCCACCGATTGCGCATGTGCGGCCGGGGTAGGCCAAACTCTGCTTCGATGCGCGCCGCACACGCTGACGTGATGGCGTCGCTCTCGAGTCGTTCGTCCGCAGCCCGAAAACGTCGGCTGCGCTGCTGATTCATCTTGCTGCGTGGAGCTACTCCATCCACACACAACACCAAACACTTGCGTGGTCGGACGACCTTCACCAGAAGATCAAGCTGTTGGAAAATTCGGCTGAGCATCTCCTCCTCCGATTCAGGTTCTGGGAGGGGATGAGTGTCATGGCAGCATGGGTGTATCAGTCCATTCATGTCCACGTAGAAGTTGTCATAACGAAAGGCCTTGCGTTGGCTGGACGGCATGGGCTTGTTGGCAATGGCCGCCTCCACAACCTCAGGAGGGACGTCATTGATGCAGCTCTCGTAGAACCGTTGGAGCCACAGAAAAAAACCGGCGATGCCCATCCTTTGTCAAGCCTTGCCACTACGTACAGTATATCGATGAGCCTACAAGCAAAATGGAAAAGATGGGGGGAGGAAGAGAAAGAGATGTGCCACCAAAAGACGTGTTTGTCGCGTTCATCATGAACCACGACACTCAATGCTATAACCATATGGCAGCTCATCTGCTGAATTTTTTTTGATCACCTTCTGTACATCTGATCATCTAAACGATGCAGTTCCACATGGACAGGATCAGGAGAGGGAGAAGAGGAGTAGCAGGACCACGGCAGTCCCTTCCATTGCATCCCCGGCGGTTCTCTGCCAGCTCAGCACCGACGTACGCTCAATACAGACGCTGAAGCTGCAGTATCGCCCCAATGGACACAAGAACAACCCCCACCTTAGAGCTCGTAGATTCCATCGGTGAAGAGTCCGCTAAAGGTGGTTCCATCCGGGTACGTCAGCTCACCACGTCCATGTGGAGTAGAGCCGCGCAGCTCGCCGCGGTACACGGAGCCATCAATGGAGGTGAGAACACCCACCCCATCCGTCATCTCTCCCTCCTTCCACAGGCACTCTAGGGTTTCCCCGTCTGCCTTGGTGAGTCGGCCGCGGCCATGAGGAAGGTTGTTGACCCACTCTCCCTCGTAGACGGTACCGTCAGTGTTGACCTGCGTGCCACGACCGTGACGCATGCTGTTGTGCCAATCGCCTACATACTTTCCTGTCGCAAAGTCGTACTGCACCTGCCCATCCTGGTGTTTTCCACGATGCCAAATACCCCGCATAACGTCTCCGTTGGGAAGGGTGTAGGTTCCGTAGCCCTGACGCTTTCCATCTAGCCACGTGCCCTCATACTGATCATGATTGGTCTGGTGCACTGACTTACCGACACCCTGAAGGCGGTCGTGTAGAAAGATGCCCTCGTAGGTCATGTCATCCTTCGCGCTGTAGTACACACCACGACCGGCGCGGTGGTTATCCTTCCAGCTTCCAACGTAGTGAGAGCCATCAGGACTGCGTTGGACGCCCTCACCACTGCGGACATCCGCCTCAAAGTGACCCTCGTAGACGCCTTCCGCATCAGTCAGGGTACCGTAGCCATGCCGCTTGTTCTTGGCCCAGTCGCCCTCGTACTTGGAGAGCTGGTCGGCATAGAGCATCGTTCCCTTCCCGTGGTGCTGGTCGCAGTGCCACTCGCCATCGTAGCGATCCCCATTCTTGGAGGTACACTTACCAGACCCTTCACGGATGCACTGAACCCCATCCCAGTCGCCAGCGTAGACATCACCGTCGGGGAAGTAGTAGGCCCCATCCACCACCGCATCATCTTCCCACGTGCCCTTGAATAGAACGCCGTTGAAGAGCTCAATGGAGCCCTCACCAGTGCGACGGTCATGATCCCAGTTGTTCTGGTGAACGCAGCCAAGTTCATCGGTCAGGACACCATCTCCATGTCGATAGCTATCCTTCCATCCTCCAACGTAGTGCACCCCATCCGGGTACGCTGCACTGATGCGTACTTGCAAGACGTCCTTCACCCAGGTACCCTCAATGACCACCCCATTGGGATAGGTTAGTGTACCGCGGCCTTCGCGCAGGCCACCCTCCCACGCCCCCTTGTAGCGTGTGTTGGAAGGAAGCAGAAGCGCCTCACCGTCACCATGACAGTGGTCGAGATGCCATCCGCCACGATACCAGCTGCCGTCTGCTTTTTCTAGTGAGCCAAATCCCTCGCGCATCCCACTTCGCCACTCGCCGACGTAGGCCCGATCCTTCCACTGGTACACGCCGAAGCCCTCTTTTCGTCCGTGTACCCACTCACCATCGTAGACCTCCATCCCTTCCTGCAACGGTTTGATGATGCACCAGCCACTAGCATTGCGAATGTCCTCCACCGCCTGGATTCCAGTAATAGAGCGAACATCCAAGGCACACAACTCCGTAGGGTCCTCCGGCAAGGTCTGCGCAGACCACGGCAGGGTATGCCGTTCAAAGACGGTGCGGATTAACAAGAGCGGCTGCTGTCGCATCAACGACTCAGCCGTGTCTGTGACGCTATAAAAGGCTGTTCCACGGCCGTTGAACTTTGCACCCTTCCACTGGCCAATGTAGAGGCAGCCGCATGTGACACTGTCGGACTGGGCCCCACTGCGACGGGACACGTAACTTGTGGGGGCCGTGCTGTGGTGGTGGTTGGTGTTGAAGACTGGGCTGAACTCACCGCTGTACTCACCAGCGGAAATCTGCGGCGAGGAGGTCGCCGTGGCTGTGGCGGGCCTCCTAACCGTCTGCCTAGAGAGGATCGAGAGAGCAGGGCCGGAGCGGAGCGCGCGTCGGGTTCGATGGTACCACAGGGCGGAGTAGTCCCTGTCCAGTGTAACGTGAAGACGCACAAAGGTTGATCCATTCTCTTCCAAGTAACGCACGCAAAAGAAGAGTTGGCCTAGGGAGTAGTTGTCATCGGCGGGGTGAATTGTCATGGTCTTCACCGGGAGGGGCGACGACAGACGCCAAATGGCGGTTTCGGTGGTGGGGTGGCTGTCGCGCGAGCTAGCAAGAAGGATGCACCGGCTGGCGGTGTTGAACTCTTGGAAATGAATGGTGACGAGCGCGGCCTCCTGCAATGGAATGGTGAAGAAGAGCGCGGGAACCGATGCACCAATGCGAAGGTCGCAGAGCTCCATGCCAGGGAGCAACGTGGTGGGGGCGAGGTCCTCTGGTACGGTATTCATCGTCACAAAAGAGTGGCCGGAGCACTGCTCCAGAAACGGGCCAGCCTGCTCCATGGCGGGGAGTTTGTTTCTAATGATAAGGATTCCCTACAATGGCTCCTCCAGTCAACGTTGGCTAAGTGAAGACGCACATGTACAAACACACAGGAAGGAAAGGAGAAGAACAACACAAGATAGTATCAAGTGTTCTTCATACATTGGCATTCATTCACGACACATGTGTGTTTCACACACACACGCCTACTTCAAACTTGCTTGTTTTGTTGTGTTAAATCGAATCACGGGAACGCGAGCAACAGCGACGGGGAGGGAGGGTGAGAAAGTGCGACTTGAAGAGACACGGGGTGGGTGGGAACGGAATCGTACACGGAAGGGGAAAGGGAAAGAGATTGACATCACACATTCCGCAACTTTGTGTCGTCGCAGTTGACCCTCGCACACACTCCATCGTCAACCCTTCAGCAGATGCTGGATTTGGTGGTACCACCAGGTTAGAAAGAAGGGGGGTGCCTGTCTTGGGGTTACATCACACAGCAGCAGCACTGTCCAGACCCATCGTCCTGTCTACTTCTTGCAGGTTGGGTGTCACGGGTGATGTGGTCGGACGGGGGTCGGTCCAGTGTTGCTGGTTCATCGCTCAAGTTCATGGGTGACAAAACAATGGGCATACGTCCGTACTGCGTCGCATAACGAGGGCCCCGCATTGGAGCGGGAGCACTGAAGACTAGTGGGTCCTGAAAGGCTTGCTCCTGTGGTCTCGATGCCGCGGCAGCTGTGCGTTGGATGTTCAGTGGGTGATTCGCCGGTGGTGGGTGGGGTACGGGTAGGGTGGTCGTGGACGGGTTAGGGTGAGAGGTAGGCCGGGAGCTGGCCTGGGTGGACACGCCGTTTGCCTGCGCGTTCGAATGGGTGGGGCGGGCCTGCGCCGCCTGAGCGGGAGCAGGAGCGGGAGCGGGAGCGGTGGTTGTCGTGCGAGGGGCGTGCGTCACGCGGGGAGGTGGAGATGAAGGCCGCACAGCATCTGCCAACAGCGCCGGGTTGATCCTGGTCTCCACTTCCGCCGCCGGCCGGGCAAGGTCGGCGCGGGAGGGAGCGGCAGAATTGCGCCGCGGGGCGGGCGGTGCAGGCGGTATGGCACTGCGACGGAACCCGCTGGCTGTGGCTGAGCGATGGTGTGGTGGTGTACCCCGCTTTAAGATGCTTGCTGGACGGAAGTCAGGGGACTGGCTTCGGGTTCTGCCAGAGTCTCCAAGCGGCTTGGTATCCTCGGATAGGGCATACGCCCGCACAATGGGAATGCGCTCACTGAGACGCAGTTGTGTATTGCTGGGGACGGCAAAAGTGGTGGGCTTTGCGGGGTTAACATTGCTGTTGTCGACGAAGGCGACGGCGTTCTTGGATTTGGCGTCTGAATCCTCGTCGGTGTCGAGAGACTCATTATAGAGCGTCGGAAGCATCGGAAGGCAGAGCTTTTGGTCCACGGCCTGTGATTGCCCACGTGCCGTCACCCGGTTGGAGAAGGGGCGGATGATACCACCATGTTGGAGAGATCGCCGACGACGAGCTCCACTCGACCCACCGCCTCCATTGACGAGCATGTGAAGGCGGATGACGGCATGAAAAAGATCCATGACGTCGCTTAGGTTTTTGACGGACAACTCAAACAAAGGAAGCCGTCGGGAGGCCCCATTTGGTACCTCCACCCCCTCTACGTCGGATGATTGTCTATCTTGGTCCTCGGCGGAGCTCCACATGGACTTCCATAGCCTCTCCAAGATGCCGCTCTGCTTCTTCACCTCCGACTTGGTGGATGCGATGGTAGCACCCGCGCTCAGCTCCAATCCCATGGACTCCATGCACTCCTCCGTCATCTTTTCCGCATCGGAGGTGCTCACCTGCCGTCGTCGTTGCTTAATTTCGTCCGTGTGGGTGCCCACCAAGAACATGGGAATCTGCCGTCTTGCTAGGGCGGAGGATGAGGTGGTCGAGGATGATGGTGTGGGGGAACGACTGTCATTGACAGAATCTTTCGGAAGCCGTGGGCTGCGCTGTAAGTCTGGTTTGGGGATCATCTTTTGTCGCACATTGCTCACTTCCTTCGCATACTCTCGCAAGTGCATCAGGCTATCCCTCGACAGTACGTTATACACAAACAGCACCACATCAGCCATCTCAATGTATTGAGATCGCTGCGCTACATAATCTGATCGTGACGTGCAGTCGAAGACGTCAATGACAAACATTTGACCATTCACCATCTCCCGACGAGTCATCGTTTCAATACGCGTGGGTATGTAGTCCGAAAGAAAGACCTCATCAACATACTGAGTTGCCAAGGCCGTCTTTCCTACGCGATTGTCGCCGAGAAGAAGCACCCTGCATGACGCGCAGTTTGGATTATAGCCGTTGTCCATGCGGATGATAGGGAAGAAACAACAACGTTGCACAACAGCAAAGAAAAAAAAAACACAATCAGCAAAACACCACAACTGTGCTGAGAAGAGAGGGTTTTTGAGAGCAAGCACAGCACCGACAGAGAGAAGCACCCCAAGTAGGGAAACGGTGGGAGACAGCCTAGAAGGAAGGAAACAAGGCAGCGCGATGACGCGAATGCGGATTGGCGATGCACTGCGAAACGGGGCACGTGTGTTGCCTTAGACTGAACTCACACGCCCGTCCTTCTCACAGGTTACTCCAACACGCGTACCCACTGGTCGGCACGGCTCTCTCACACGCCAAAAAGCAACAGAAACAAGAAAAGAGATGTGTCCCTCTAATTTACAGTGATCAGCCCCCAAATTTAGCAGGTGGGGGTTAATAAGCGGAAGCGGGGAAGGAGAGTATGGGAACAACTACTGAAAAGAGCCAACCTACCAAATGATGGAGGAAGGAAGGTGGGGGAAGTGGAGCGGACGAAAGGAAAACCGGAAAAGCACTCTGTTTCTTGTGTGAAACCTCGCCGTGAAGCTAGAGACAACCGCAAGTGCTGGTTGCGCCGATGCCACCACGCTCCTCCTGCGCCACAGCAAAGAAAAAGGGGGAGCTTTGAGGAGTTGTGGGGACAAGGGTGTCGCCGAATGTGCTCCACACCCAAAAACAAAGTTACCCCAAAGAAAAGAAAAAAAACTGGTGCTAGTACAGATCCCACGCCTATATAGTATAAAGGTATTTGTTGTTGTCTTGACGAGGGCCGGCAGAACCGCGGAGTGACAGCAAGCAAC
Organism: Jaenimonas drosophilae; assembly: GCA_030849065.1. Taxonomy (NCBI): domain Eukaryota; phylum Euglenozoa; class Kinetoplastea; order Trypanosomatida; family Trypanosomatidae; genus Jaenimonas; species Jaenimonas drosophilae. The sequence continues at coordinate 13,640 of JASAON010001523.1, forward strand.
GAAGACAGACTGCAACACGGAATATACAATGTTTCTCAGCTTCACCTGAAAGGCTTTACTTCACGACGCTTTGCACTTCAGGAGGTCTCTGACAAGACCAACCGTAACAGAGGTCGCAACAACACCAACACTCGAGAGAGAGAGCACCAACGTACCAACACCGATGACGCTGAGTGGTTGTGAGCTCCAATGCGGTGGTATGATATGGCAAGAACACTATCTGCCGACGTGGTGGCCTAGTTCAGCGATTCCTGAAGGTGGGTTGGGTGAAGATGCGACATGTACCAATAGTGGAGTCACTGTTCTTCTCTTCACAAGAAAGAGAACAACAGTGATACGTGATAGTTTTTTTTTCTCTTGGTGGAGATGTTGTGATGGCGGTTACGACGACTACTTCTGTATCCACGTCTCACACCAGGTCCGTTGGTTCTCTCGGGAAAAAGACAGCGGCGAAAAAAAAAAGTCTAGTGTGCCAGGATTTATCAGAATTGTGAAGGAATCAAAATACACGACAAAGTCAGCGTTGAAGGGCCAGTGAAAGTGTAAGAGACACTCCTGTAACGCCGGCAATCAAGCACAGATAGCTGATCTGGCTTGAAACAATTGTTGGTGATGGGTAGCTCTGTGTGCGAATACGGCGAAGCTCCCTACATGAAGAAGATGTGAGATGTGAGAACGAAGAAAGAATCATAAATCAAATGCATTCATAAAGACATGGATCAGTACCTTGCAGAGGTGCTACACACAAATTCCATCATCATTGTGTTGCTGGACGTATCTAGCTCGTTGGAGCACAAGCAGTTCTCTTTTCTTTCACTGCGCACAAATTCCCCCCACCCCATTTCATGCTCTGTGACAGCAGTCGTACAGAACGTCACCCACTCACTCCCCCCATCCTCCGCTCCAAGCTCTACGTGCTCATTCGAATCTCACTCCGTGAAGCATTCCGCATGAAGCCGAGGAGACACTCGAGGTACACTTCACTGCTCCAGTCTGGGTGCAACTTGGCAAGTTCAGTCACACGCCATCGCTGCTTCTCCGCAGACTCCAGCCTCCAATTGACCTCGTCGTAGGGCTGCTCCAGCTGCCCAATCATCTGCATCTCCACCACCTCCACCGACGGGCATGGAAGACCTTCGTGCTGCATGGCACAGGCGATCGTGTTGCGTAGGCGAGAGAGGAAACCTTGCCAGGAGCGGTTCCGAAGAGCCAACGTGATGGACTCCACAATGCCACCGCGCACGAGGCCGTAGTCGTACACATCACTCATAGGATAGGTCACCCAGCGACGCCATATACTGCCATCGCGGCTACGTGCAAAGAGCCGGCTCTGGTGCCGCACGCGTTCGTAGGCCACAATCATTTGGCGATAGTAGGCAAGACGAGCTTCATGCGTGGAATGCGGGCCTCCACCCTTCACATGCTGCGTTGAGCGCTCCAGCCGCTCAATGCTCTCGCTCAAGACACGCCGGTGCAGCAGCGCCACCTCTTCATGGCGCAACGACCCTGCCGGGACTCTGTAAAGGCTTTCCAGCTGAACGGCTGAGCTGACGTAGAGCGAGGAGAGGAGCTCATCCGGGTGGCCCGACATGCCACCACCACCCAGCCAGAGCGGATTCACCGTAGCACCCACCATGAGGAAGTAGAGAAGCACAAGACACAACAAGAAGAGCCGGCGGCTTGTGCGGCCAATCCGTGGGAAGAGCCACCGACTACGTAGCCACCACGTATCTCCAAGATGCAGCTCCTCCTCCTCCCGCACCACCCGTGGGGTGTGGCGAAGGGCAGTCTGGGGTGGCTTTACCCCACCCTCCCGTCGTCGTGCCCTGGCCGCATTCTCTGGCCCACCAACACTGAAGTTCAACGGACGTGCGGTCCGACCGAGGTCCGGGGTAGTGCGGCCACCCTGATAGCCCCGACGACGCCGTGCCACGCTGTCTTCCACAATCGGTGATACATCGGGCTCGAGGAGTGTGGGTGAGCGCCGCAAGGACGCGGTGTGCTCGGTGGTCATGGGTCGTGACGGGTGGGGTATGCTGCTGCTCCCACCTGAGGATGCCAAGCTGGCCAACGAGCTGCTGAGTGTGGAGAGGTAGGCCACCTTGGCAACAGGCTGCAATGGCGCACCGCCCGATGCACGAGAGGCTCTTGGTCCGAGAAAGGCCAGCGGATCATCGTCTTCTTCTGGAGGTGCCGTGGACCCGAGCGACGCAGTTGAAGTTGGCGGCTCACGTCGAGGTGCCGCTCGGCGGTCGGCCGTTTGCCAGTGCGGCTCCAAGCCAGACTCTGAGGCCTCGGATGGATAGCGGAGTGGAGAGGCAGGCAGGATGGTGCTCATGCAAATGGACGGGCAGCCCACACGTGGTGGAGTAGGCTCGGCGGAGTTGGGCAAAACGTAGGAGAGGTCCGGCCGTCGCGGCGGGGAACCATCGGAGGCGGCGGCCGGCGAGTGGCCGCGCCGCTCCGCGCGCAGAAAGGCCGGTGTGGAGGTAAGGACGGTGTGCTGCCGAGCTGGACGAGGTGTGGGCTCAGATCGCAACGAGTGCTCACGAGAGGCACCCCCGCCTGGGGTCACTGTTGAGCAGAGCGGGCGTCCATCCATGCCAACCTCCTCATCATCGACGGCCTCCACACAGAAGCGCTGGGCGGCCCACTCCAGAACGGGCTCCGAGTCACGCCGCTGCCGCTTCGTCGTCACGACATTCTCCGTTGTGCCCGCACGCATGGAGGGATCGTCGTCCGTGTAGATGGAGAGGGCGGCAGCTGTTCTCCGCGATGATGAGGAGGATGATGCTGGCCCAGGGCGGGAGCTTCGTCGAGCTCCAGAGGATGAGCTTCCACCACCTCCACCCCCGCCATCCGGTGGCAGTCGGGTGCTGCCGGATGACCGGCAGAGAGAAGGCCGAGACGTTCCCACAGTTTCTCGTTCACCTCCACGCAGGAAGCTGCGTGGCTCGTGGCCAGACATGGTGCTATCCTCTACCCCAATTCGTGGCGAGGATGATGCTTCATTACTGAGAGCCTGGGACGCTGCGGGATTTGCATGCTGGGAAGCACGTGGCCGCGAGTACATCCACCTAAATCTATGATTCTTGCAACGAGGAATGGCCGCAGTATTCAGCGGCGCGGTTCCTCCAACTGAGTGCGGCTAACAACAAACACAACAACTAAAAGAAGCCGTGGTGGATTATCCCGTGACAGAAGTGGGCATCAGTTGAGGTTTCCAACTGAGGTCACAGGCACAGCCGTATACGATGTTGGTGGTGCGTCACAGGATGCCCACAAACAGCGGCTAGAGTACCTTCCACGGTCAGTGAAGGAAGGTGCTGGGAAAAGAGTGGGTCGAACAAAGAAGAAGAAGAAGAAGAAGTGTTGTTAGACTCATCACAGACACAAACAGAAGTACCCGCAACATTGAGTATTCATATACCGTGTTCTTGTTGTTTAAATCGCTTAGCATGATTAACCGACAAATCGTGATGGAGCACTCTCGTCCACGCCTATGAGGAAGAATAAGAAATGCGCTCGCTACCACCCACCGCTGATGTTCTTGTGCTTCTGCTGGCTTGAGTTCTGCGCTGCTGCTCGGCGCTTCCCATCTTTGGAGTTCCTCATGGTGTGGTGCTCCCGCCTGGATTTGCTGCTCATGTTGGCCGCCGACTGGGAGAGATCAATCTTGATCGGTGGGGGTTCACTCAAGGCAAAGCCACGTGCCACGGCAGCGAGATCGAGCTGCTGGACGTTGAAGACGTTCTTCAACTGGCAACTGCTGTAGCTCAGCAGGTATCCCTCATAGGCTTGACGAGCAGAGGTACGAAGGTAGTAGTTGGAGCCGACAAGCTTCTCCAGCTGATCCTGCACATCACCCTTGATTTTGTCGGTGTCAAAGCTGTACTCATTCACGGACACCTTCGCATCGTCGAAGAGGTACTTGAGGAAGAGGTTCTCCTGAGGAAGAAGAAACAGGAGGGCGTCTCCAGCCCGCCCTGCACGTGCTGTGCGGCCCACACGATGGATGTACTTGACTGGATCATCCGGAGGATCGAACTGAACAATCCAGTCCACCTCGGGAATATCTAAACCTCGTGCTGCCACATCGGTGGTGAAGAGCACGCCACTGGGGGCGTTGCAAAACTGCATGTAGGTGGCGGAGCGCTGGTGCTGCTTCTGCTTTCCGTGGAAGGCGATGCAGGGAACGTCAATGTAGTTAAATAGCTCACAGTGGAAGCTGACGCTGTTTCGGCTGCTAAAGAAGACGATCATCTTCTTCTTGAGGTTGCGCTTGATGAAGTGGTAAAGCACCAACAGACGCTTCTCGCTGGGAACCATCACGTAGCCCTGCTCCAGTGTATCCACCGTCGCCTTGTCCTTCTTGGTTTTCATGGAGATGAAGATGGGCGCCTTGTGAAAGGAAATACGCGCGAGCTGCTCCACACGGGTTGTCTGTGTGGCGGAGAAGAGGAACGTCTGCCGCTGCGTGGGCAGAAGCGAAACAATCTCGCGCATGTCCTCCTCAAAACCATTATCCAGCACTCGATCTGCCTCATCCACAGACAAGATGAGGAGATTCTTCGTGTGCCAGTCACTCGTCAGCTTGAGGTGGTCGAGAAGTCTTCCCGGGGAAGCCACCACAATCATCACACCAGCCGCCAGCTTGAAGCTCTCCTGATTTCGGCTTTGGCCACCGATGCAACAGAGGAATGTGATGCTGCCATTGAAGTACTTTAGTAGCTTCAGGAGTACGCCCTCAATCTGTAGGCACAGCTCTCGAGTAGGACCAATGATCACTGCTGCTGTACCATTGCTCGGACGGAAACCAGAGCGGCAAATCAGCTCCACCACAGGAATGAGGAAAGCCAGAGTCTTGCCAGCACCGGTCTTGGCCTCTGCCAGGAGGTCTCGCCCCTGAAGGGCTGCAGGGATGCATCGTCCCTGAATACCAGTGAGTTGCTCGAACTTGAATTCCTTCTCGAGCGCACTAACAATGTGGGGGTTGAGCTTCAGCTCCTTGTAGTCGGTGACGAGCGGAATGGATCCTTCATTGGCACGAATGGGCTTCACGACACGGGTTTCGGATGCACTGGAGCTCTCCGCAGCACCACCACTGGCATCACGAGACGCACCTTCGCTGCTCGTTGTGTGGGAATCACGACGGGTCTCGCGCGTTGCTGCGCGATCTCCGCGGTGAGAAGTTGCCGTTGACGCTCTCTGCTCACCCGAGTGACGATCATCATCCTCGCGCGGTCGTTTGTTCTTGCGGGCAGTTTGCTCCGGCGCATCTCCTTCGCTGTTGCGGCGTTGATTCGTTTTCGCCTCAGGCACGTCCATCGTGGCATCTTCATCTCCCAACTTCTCCTCGGTCGCGGTCTTTGACTTGGGGCGATGATGGCGGACGCGCCGTCGGCCCCCCTGTGGGGCTTCCGCGTTTTCCATGGAAATACGCTAGAACGGGTCCTTTGAAAAGCAAAGTGAGGGAAGATTTGCAGCAGAGTGTGTTCGTCATCCATGAGGAAGAAGTAAGAGCACGTCGTGTGCGCCAGTGGTCTTCATAAGAGGTGTGTGAAGGATTAATCGGATGTTTAAAGGGTAGCTCAGTCGGAGCCCATCAGCGAGAGGAGCCGCCTCCCTTGCGTGCCTCACGACGCTTCGCCCAGAGTGACTTGTGCTGCTGCTTCTTGGTCATGTCAAAGATGGCCTCGTTGCTGCGTCGTTGTCGCAGCGTAGAAAAATCTGCCGCCCCGTGTTTGGCATCATCGTAGCCCATATCATCATCCCCACGATCGCGCTTTGCGTGGCGGGCGGTGGTGGCGTGACGGGCCTCCTTCTCCAGTTTTTCCTCCTGCGCATTCTCCTTCATCTCTCGCACAGCCTCCTGCTCTGCCTCCTCCACCCGCTGCAGCACGCGTTGCACCTCACCCTCCGTCATGGGGTACTCCTCGCACTTCACCCCCGTCTGGGCCTCAATCTTTTGCAGGAGCACAATGTCGTATTGGCTCATCAAGTTGATGGCCTTACCTTGGGCCCCGGCACGTGCTGTACGACCCACGCGGTGGATGTAGTCCTCCACGTGGTCGGGCAGGGCAAAGTTCACCACCACATCGGTGCTCGGAATGTCCAAACCACGCTGGGCCACATCCGTACACACGAGCAAGCGCACCTTCCCTTCCTTGAACTTGCTCAGGGCAATGTTGCGGTTTTCTTGATCCATGCGGCCCATGAGGGGAAGCGCGCGATGGCCAAGGATCCGCAGCGTGAGGGTGATTTTGTGGACGAGTGCCGCACTGCGACAAAAGATGAGAATGTGGTTGCCCGTCTCCTTGGTGAGGTAGGTGTGGAGGTAGGACAACATCTGTGCGAAGGGCGAGAAGATGTAGTACTGCTTGAGTGTATCCACCGTGGTGTTCTTGCGGTGTACCTCCAGCAACACCGGGTCACGCAGGGAGGCCTTTTGCAAACGATCAATTTTGGTGCTAAGGGTGGCTGAGAAGAGCATCGTCTGGCGCTGCACGGGCAGCTGCTCCAAAATGGCGTCAATCTCCTTTTCGTAGTCCATATCCAGCATACGATCGGCCTCATCTAACACAAGGGCGTGGAGCTTAACCATGCTGAAACCTTTGGTGTTGCTGAGATGATCCTTGATGCGGCCAGGAGTACCCACCACCACATGTGGACGCCGACTCAATGCACAGGCTTGCTCCACCATGTCGGACCCACCCACCAGCGTTGCCACACGCAGACCAACACTTCGACCAAGCATCTCAAACTGTGAGGTCACCTGCTGCGCCAGCTCGCGGGTCGGGACCATGACGAGCACAGACAGAAATGGCACCTTTGGTTGTGTGAGAAGCCAATCCACGAGCGGAAGAACATACGCACCCGTTTTGCCGCTACCCGTTTGTGCAATGCCAATGAGATCACGACCTTCAGCAACAACGGGGATCGTCGAGGCTTGAATGCGAGTGGGATGCTTCCAACCAGCCTCATCGCAGGCGAGAGCCAGCTCCTTGCAGAGACCGATGCTCGCAAACGTTTCCGTCTTGCTCTCTTCATTATCGAGCAGCTCGGGGCCTGCATGGTGATTGGAGCTATGTGCTGTTGGGTACATCTCATCCCCATCCTCGCGGACGGCTTTGGCCAGCTTCTTGCTCGTCCGCTTCATATTGCAGGGAAACGAAGAAAGAAAATCCCGGACGCGAAGGTTGACGGGAGAGATCAATGTGAATCTCACAGCCGACGGCAGTGAGTGGTGCTGCTATCTATAACGCGTGTGTAAGGCACCAAGTACAACAAAACCAAAAGCAAAAAAAAGAGTGAGAGTGTGTATCGTATCCGCCTTCAGTACACAAGTACATCACATGAAACAGTGCCATGAACGAGCACGACGCAACAGGGTTTCACTTCTGTAAAGCTTGCACTTAACGTTGGGTGAGGTGTCTCCTCGCACCACCTCCCATGTCGGCTTCGGTAGACGCGCTCCTCTCTCTTCCTCACCCCCCACCACTTGCGTGGTTAGTGGAGGAGGAAGCTTCGCTTCACGTGAGTGGGGAGCTTCACATCCATGCGCGGGTTCACCACCTGAATCGGTCCGAGGTCACGAGCGGTCTTGCCAAGACGCTTCAGCACGTCCTCCAAAGTCCGGCGCTTCCCACGCTTTGACGGCTGTGGTGGCACATCCTCTAACCGACTGCGCAGCTCATCCGCACGAAGACCCATCTTGGGCTCATTTAGGTGTTCCTTGGACCCCGCAAAGAATTCCTTCCAGTAGACGTCGTCGTAGTAGCCCTTCTTGAGATGATCGGGCATGCGGTTATCCACGACACGATCAGGCATGAATATGCCGTCCTTGCCTGCAGGATGCATCGCCATCATGCCTTTACGCCTGCGCACCTCCTCCAGATAGGGGTAGATGTTGTAAATGAGAGAGTGAGGGACCTTACCACGACTGGCGGCGATCTCACTCACACTCCGCAATGCCTTGACAGCCTCAAAGACGCCCTCAACGGTGTGGGTCGGTGCCCTTGGCTTGTTGCTGGCCTTCAGGTTGATGCGGCAACCAGCGTGTTGGAAGCCAAAGGCGCAAAGAATATCCGCAACACGAAAGTTGGCCACGATGCGCTTTGCTGGGTAGAGCAGCACACGTGCACCATCAGCATTCACACGTACGGGGTACATGGGGCCTTCCTGCTCCAAATCCACTGCCATGATGTTGTTGAAGGCCTCGCGGATGGCCTCACTACGCGCCTCCTGGGTAGACGGGGCCACTGACCGACCCCACCCAGCGATCCCCTTCCCACTTCCAATGTAGAGCACACAGTAGATCCACTGCCGATGATCCTTGGGGCTGAACTTCACCACACGCATATCGTAGGCGACGATGTTGAGCTGAAAGTTGCAGAGAAAGCGGCCACGGTGCTCCTGCGGGATGAGGTCAGGGGTGAGCCACGTGTTGGATCTCCACTGATTGTATTCCGTGTTCAGCTTGTGCTTCCACTGAAAGCCCTCAGGGTAGAGGTCGGGCACGATGCGGTATTCATTGTAGAGATCCACGGCGTTATCCATGCCCTTGAGACCTTTGCTATCCGCGGCGTGGGCAACGGCCTCGGCCGAATCCTTCGTGTCTCTAAAGTAGAGGGAAGAGCCCGTTTCCAGGTCAACGAAGGGGTTGCGCATCTTCTCAAAGCGGCGGCGTGTGAAACTGCCGGGCTTCATCCAGCCATAGTAGATGCGGGGAATACCTCCCCGCATGGTACCCTTGGCCGCATAGGACGTGAGGTTCCTCGCGGTGACGACGGAGGGCCGAAACATGGTGCTGCTCCTTCGTCGTCCTACGTCCTCCTAAGAATAATGGATGCTACCCTACGAGCTACACACCCAAGAGATGAGCACATGGAAGGAGTTAGAAGGAGTTGGACTACGTCAGAATACAAGAACAGAATCGCCCACATGACGGCCATAGTGGCGGAAGAATGGTTGTGTCTTGGATCGCAACCGATACGAATAGAAGCCATCCATCCACTAACGTGTGTGGTGGCATCGGCAGCGTACGCAAGTCAAGATGGTGAAGATGTTGGTGCTCCAGCGGAAGCCGAAGCAGAAGCTGGGGTCGCAACCAGTCCCTCTGCCGTTTGGTACAGGTTCAAAGGGGAGGATCCATCCGTGACCAGAAAGCCCTCCAGGCCCAAGCTTTGGAGAAGATTGGCCTGCAGTTCTGGGCCCGCTCTGGCAATCTCAGCGATGGTGCTCTGCCCGAGTGCCTCCACCATCCGCGCAAACTTGGAATGCTGAATCTCCTCCAACTGACGCTGAAGGGCATGGGCGGCATCAGAGAGCGCGGCCTCATGGGCCAGCTCCAGTGTTTTCTTCTGTCGCTCCATGCTCGTCACAACCTCTGCCAGAAGCTGCTCCTTCTCTGACCGCAATCGTACCGCGTCCACCGTTGCGTTTCCCTCAATCTCCGCCGCCGTTGACATGGCCTCGGCAAAGGCGGTGGACTTGCCCGAATTTACAATGGTGAGGCCGCGGCTCTGCACCTCCAGCAACTTACGGCGTTGTTCCTCGTTGGTGGTCTGGTCCTTCATTCGCTGCCGCTCCAGCAGCCCATGGGATTCCTGATCCCGTGTTGAGGCAACCTGCTGCGCCAGGGCCTCCTGCGCGTGGGTGGTGATCTCAATCGCCACCTTGACAGACTTGAGGAGCCCCTGCCGCGTTCGTGGATCGAGCACCTCCATCTCCTGCGTGTCCACGGAGGAGATGACAAGGTGGTTGGTGGGGAAGCGGAGCTCCTTCTCGGGCTCACCCGTGGTGGGGTTGATGCCAAAGACGGCCTGCGTCAGGCATTCCGCGCTCCTCTTGTGAAACTCCTCAAAAGGCATCGATGCCACCGCGGCACGGATGCGGCTGGCGATGAAGGAGCACGCATTTCCCACAAAATCATTCACGGTAAAGCATTCCTTCGCTGCCTCGGCGTTGCCGTACTCAATGTCGAAGTACCAGTCATAGCAGAGCTGAAGGGCGAGCTGGGCGTGGTCACGTGTCTCGACCGTCACCACATCCGACATGTTGGATGGCCCGAGGAACAATGAGAGGGACTGAATGCGGTTGGGCTCCTTGGGAAGGCACTTGGTGGGGTTCTCAGCATCCCAAGGAGATCCCGACAAGGACACCACCGTGAAGCTCTCATCGGGCTCGAGCACGACACGGTTGGGGCCAAAGACGGTACGTGTGCTCTGGCTCTTGTAGTTGTATAGAAGAGTCACACAGCGGTGAGGAATCTGATAAGATACGGCCTGTGCGGTGCATCCACGCAACTCCTCCGTCCCACGGTTTGCGGCCTGAAGATAGGCCGCGTGACTCGCCTGCCCTCGCAGACGGCGCTCAACGTTGGGCGGGAGGGGCTTCTGCCACAGCTCCTCATACGCCTCCAGCATGTACCGTGTGGGGCCAGTGATGCATCGCACTTCACCCGTTTGGCGGTGCCTCACATAGATTCCCTGCCCATCACAAAGCAGGGCTGCCTCACGCACCTCCTTGCCGCTACGATCGTCGGGTACCACAACCACACTGCTGACAGGTATATATCGAGACGGGCCCTTGAGCAGCCAGCGATCTCCGCGGTGCCGATGTTGGTCCCCATCGGAGAAGTCCTCGATGACCTCCAGAAGAATCGCCTGATCCTCCGACAACAGATAGACTGGGGTAGGTGGAGTGGCTAGAACCTCCTCCGGCAACAGGAAGAAGCTCGTGTGTGTGCGCACACTACGCATCTCTGTCATGGCACGCTTAGGGTCCTTGTTTCCGGTTGATGCCGTCACGATGCAGTACTCATCGGGGCCAAGATCCACACGGGAGACCTCCTTCACCACAACGTCGTAGGGATGAGGAATGAAGGCGGAGGTATCGGCGCTTGTGACGAGGAATCGATCACCCGCGCGTCGTTCCGTCCCTTTAGCGAAGGGCCGTGGATCAATGTAGGAGGTCTTCACCTCAACATGCAAACCCTGACGGGGATTCAGAGAAATGGGTGCCACCACCCCAATGACTGTTTCATAAGGGAGTGGATGGTAGCTCCCCACTTGCAGGAGGAGGTAGTCCTCTGTACTTGCTCGAAGCACCCCATCCACATCCTTGTATTCCCTCTGTGCGCAGCAGTGCAGGCCATGGTCGGTTGGCACCACCGACATGCGACGTCGTTCCAGAATGACCTCCTCCACCCGTGGAATGTATGCTCCTGGTCCCTTCACCACATACCGTTCACCTTCCTCACGGACTGTTGCTGTGGTGGTGCTTCCTGAAGGTGGGTTTGATGGATGCTCCATCTTGTAAGCGGTCAGCACCTCAATCAGCAGCGATTCCTCCTGACGAAGAACGGGAAGTGGCGCGATGGGGCCATCAAGTTGCTCCTCCGGGTACAGGGGAAAAGGTGTGCAGTGATGTCGTACCTCCACCCCTCCAGCATCTACTTGCACCTGCCCATACACGTCGAGGACGGGCTCCTCCGCAGAGGTGGCTGGGTTCCAGCAGTGCTTGTAAGGATTGCGAATGCGGCAGTAGTGATTTGGTGGAATGATGTGGAAAGCAGTCGCAGGGTGCGTGACGACCTCATTCGAGGCAATCACTCGGTTTTGTGGGCCAACCACGAGGGAGGTGGTGTTGGTGTTTTCATTCGTGATATGGGCGTACTCCAACGGCTTCAGCCGAAGGATGCTCGGGAGTGCCTCACTCTCGCGACCCATGATTTCTGCCGAGGCGGACGCTATTCTTCAGTAGCAATAAGAAGCAAGAGTAGCAAGATGGGCATCCGTCCTATTGCAGCATAGCGATGAATGCACACTATGGCACCTCCTCTCCCCTTCATCACCACGATCGAGTGAGGGGAGTGGAGGCCAACTTCCGTTAATGGAAGGGCAAACAGAAGAAAATATGTGCGTTTAAGCGAATGAATTTATCGTGAGCCATTATGGCAGGGGTACCAAATCACCCTGCCCTCCATCTTAATCGAAGCCCTCATCCTCGTCCACGCTATCCGCATCGTCCTCGCGCTCGCGTTTACGACTTGCAGCCTCAGCCTGTGCCTTCTTCAGGGCCGCCGGGAGGGGCGGCTGCGGCTTCAGGTCGCCGAGTGAGGGGTCGTACTCCTCCATGACCTCATATGGCCCAAGGTGATTGAGCTGCTTTGACACCACTGGAGGCTGCCCTGGTTGATGTTTGCTAATCTTGTAGAAGTGTCTGCACACTGCCTCCGACACCTGCCGCAGTGTGGGATGGTAGCTGTGTGTGAGGAGACTGAGCTCCCACGTGAAGGAGCTATCTGCATTGGAGCTGGCCGTTTGAAGGGCCTCCGGGTTGTAGGAGCCACGTCCGGCAATCACGTTGTCCCCCCCGCCAATGATGATGCCTCCAGCGAGTGGATAGCGCAGGACCAGTCGGTGTGTGAGGGAGAGGAGAGCCATGGCAGAGTGGGGAGGGCATGAAGGAATGGCCTGGACGATGCGACGAAGAATGGCAGTCACACGGGCTACAGGAAGGTGCTTCTGGGTCAAAACCAACAGATCCACCGCACGCAGCACCAGGCTAATGTGGAAGGTCCACTCCTTCGACGCATTGACCTGCACAAAGTTGCCCTGCGCCATGGAGTTGGCAATGGAGAAGGCCTGCGACGACAGTGAACCCGCCGAGGAGGTGGAGCCTTGCGACAGGAGCTCATCCTCCTCACCCTGGCTCGCCTCTCCATCATCCTCTCGCGTGAGCTTCTGTGATACGTCCTCGCTGCTAGGAATAGCCAGGGCCTTCATGAGACAGCTGAAGAGGATTTCGTGGAAGTAGCTAAGGTCCACACGCCACTCCGAGGCGGTGACGGTGGCATCCTTTTGAGCGAGGGAGGCCACGGCCACGAGTGCGTGCAGTTTGGTTGTGACGGAGGTATCCTCCTCCGTGACGAGGTCCCTCAGTGCCTGCATAAGTTGATGATAGAGCTCCACATTCACCAAGGGGGCGAACTTCACGAGACCTTCCAAGGTTGGGGCGAGGATCTTCGTCTGGTGGACTGGGGTACACGCACGAGAGGACTCCATCACGCGTAGGTAAATGACAAAGACGCGATGAATGATGCGCGTTTGCTTCGCTGCCAGCTCTGCACGGTCGCGTCGGGCCTTGGACTTCTGCATCTGACGAGCCAGCTCCTTGTCCTCCTTCTTGAGGCGCTTGTTCTTGGCCTTTTCTTCAGTGAGGTCCTGTCGGTGCATATCCACCATCGCCACACGAACGTGCAGCAGCAGATGCAGGAGCTTTGGGTTCATCGCGTAGCTCTTCTTGCGGACAATATTCAGCAATGAGCTCACAATACACTCCGAGACCTCAGACACCATTTGAGTATCCAGCAAGTCGGAGAGGGCCTTCATGACGGGCTGGGCCACTCGCGTGGACTTGCAGTTGGCGAAGTCCACCGCGAGGGAGAGAAGGGTGTCGGCATGATTGAACTCCGGGGCAGAGGAGGCCACCAGGCGTGCGCAGAGTCGGCTGCCCAACGCCTGCTGCTCCGGGTGAGACTTCTTGAAGAGCTTCCGCAGAAGCTGGAGGAAGTGCTCGTACTGGGTGAGGATCTCGTGCTCCAGCCGCTGGACGTTGAAGACCTCCTTCTTCTTGCGCTGACCATTGCCACCATCCTCCTTCTCCAGAGAGGCAGAAATCTTGTAGTTGGGGATTACATCGCACAGAATGCTGCACTCCTCCTGGAGGCTCTCCACCAGCTCACCGTAGTCTGTCGCTGTCCGTTTGTGAATGGCGTACAGGGCCTTCATGCGGTCCTGAAGGTAGGACGTATTCATAAGATAGCGCTGCATGGTTCCTGTGCAATCCTTGTGTGTGAGAGTAGAGAGGTGAAGGCTGTCTGACCCCTAGAAGCGCTGGCCACAGAGGCACACGCAGACAACAAAAAGTAGAAGAAGAAGAAGAATATAATAGGATCATAGAGTCTCACCAACACGCAAAACTCAGTCTTTGTGGTACTGGAGTGTATTGGAGATGTTTCTCCAAAGAGAACACCCGAGCCGAGTAGTTGGTGCAGTTCTGGTGAATGAAGTGTTACACACACACACACAAACCTCAAAAGGGTGCATCTACGCAAAGACGGAAGTTGGGGATCTAAATAACCGTCATGCGTCTAGGTGTTCGCGTCGCATCTTGTAGCGACTGTGTGTAGGTTCCTTCGCACAACCACAGCAAAGATAGCCCGTGGTAGTGTAGGTCCTAAAAGAGCTCCATGGAATACTGCGGATCGGTGGCGTAGGTTGGCATGGGTGCTGCGCTCATTTCCGCCCACCACACGCTGCTGCCAGTGGACTCCTCTGCCGCTGGAGCGCCACTCCCGGCAATGCGTCGCTTCCCTGCCATGGAGAGGCGGCTGTCGTTGGGGTTGTGTACGCCCATCACCTGATGGAGCTCACGAATCGCGGTGTCATTCTTCTGCTCCACAAAGCAGGAAGGAATAACCATCTGACCGTAGGGGGTGACGGGAGGACGGCCCTCTGCCGCGAGGTTTGCCACCATTGGTGTGCCACGTGGCGGACGGTTTTCAGCGTCGAGAGACGGCTCCGGGCGGGGCATCTGGCCGCTGGGCGGTTGCTGGCGCTCAAGAGATCTCACCTCCTTCAAGGCGGAGCTCATCACGGTCGTGGTGTTCTGCTGGAGGAAGAAGTTCATGCCGCGTGGAGTGGGGGCGGCCGACAACACCGTACGAGACCGCTTCTGGCCCACCGCCTCCTCATCGAGAAATGGATCCCCACTCATGGGGGCGATGTGCTGCTCTCCATCCACCACCTCGTCACCTCCATAGGGCGGCACGGCAGCACCTTGGCGACTGCTCATACTACGCTGCTCCTGTTCCGCGCGAACTCGGATCTCAGCCAACATCGTGCGATGCGGTGCCAGCTCGTTGTCATTGTGTGGGCGATCGTAGTTGTTGATGCGGCCCTCCATCGCCACATGCTGCATCGAAGACACCCACGGTGAGGCAGCGTGTTGCTCCACCCACTGATGATCCACCTGAAGGAGCTCATCGCGAAGCGAGTCCATGCCCTGGTGCGTACGAAGGTACTCCAGCAGCATTCCCGAGGGCAAGATGACCCCATCTGGGGTGGTTGCCTGCAGGTGCGGCAAATCGCGCTTGTCGATGGGGGTGATGTCCTCCACAACGTAGTCAGACAAGTCGGGCTCGCGCCACGCCGGCCCCCCAACGTCCTTCGTCGTTCGAGGAGGGGCGGTTTGGCGCAGGCTCGCCCCAGCCGGAAGGGTGCCAGAACGGTTGGGGGTCGCAGCAGTGGTCATACTACTCTCGTCGGACGTCTTGGGTGAGGTGCCAACGGTCCGACTGACGGGGGCGGTGACGGCCTTCTCTCGTGTGGAGCTACGTTCAGGGTGCAGAAGATCTACGCTTCTGCCCACCGGAGCAGCTTGTGGTCTGTGGGGAAGTGGGGTGGCGTCCGTATCGGTCTGAACCCCTCGGGAGGCCGATCGTGTGGGTCGGTAGGCAGCAGCACGTGCACGCAAGTCATCACGCTCGCCTACAGTAGAGTCGGTATAGGCAGTTGTATCTCGTACAGCGGTGTAGGTAGTGTCATCATAGGCCGCATCATCATCGCCATGGTCCGCTGCTCCATGTCTGTGCGGATAGTCCTCTGCGGCGTCAAACACACTATCATCGGCGACTTGGTGGAGCTCCTCAACGACCATGGCATGAGAGCGCAAGTCATCCGTGGATGGATGCGTATCACGTTCCCAGCCACGATCATCGCCATTATCACGGGTCGCTTCGTCAGGGGCACCTGCCATCATCTCACTATCATAGCCGCCGTAGACATTGTCGTCCTCCTCGTCCTCGGAGGGAAGCTGTTCGCCACTCACCACCGCCACCGTTCGTCGCACACGTCGGTGAAGTCGGCGCACAAGAGCGTAGAAGACGGGGTTGTCCTGCTGCGCGAGCGGGCCCAACTTCATTAGCCGACCTTCCTGACTCCGAAGGACTTTGACAGCCTTGCTGACGCAATCCTGAAACTGGTTGCGATCCTGCTGCGTCTCCACCGTCAGCTCCACCGCCGACGGCCCTGTGCCTCGATAGTGAACGACGTTGATGAGCTGAGCACAAATGTAGACCAAACAGACAAACTTTCCTGGTGTGTGGTTCGTCTGACGCGTCCAGTTGGACACCATATGGAGCACCACACGCGCTATAGTTGGGCTACGTTTTAGTGCCTCGAAGACCATCACGGCGAAGACCTGCCCGGTTGACTCGAGGCCACTCACAGATATGGCCTCCGCCGGGGTGGCCACACGAAAGCGACGAGCGATGCTCTTGGCCAGTGCGGTCATGAGTGCCGTGCGCGCTGGGGCGGAGGACTTCATTTGCTGCATGAAGAACATCCAAAAGGTGCTGCCTGCGCCGACAGGGAGGGCGAAGTCATGAAGTGCGGCCAACTCATCCGGAATAAAGCCGTGGCTGGATAGGAGGGTGGAGACGATGTTGGGCGACTGCATGTTGTAGTCCTGAATCAGCTTGCACACGCAGCAGCCAACCAGCTTCTTGGTCTCTTGGCTAAAGGTGTGTGCCCGATCCATCAGCCGAAGGAGCAGCTGGGCGTTGTCGGCGCAGGTGGAGCTCGATGGGGCACAGTTTGGATAGCCAACGCAGTACTGATTCTCGAGAGGGTCCGTGGGTAAAAGCTCCACGTTGCCCTTGCAGCTACGAATCAGAATGTTGGCGAAGCACCACAGGGCGAGGGCATCGTGGTTGTTGCGCAGCTTGAGCTCCGCAAATACCTTAATGATGCTCTCCAGGTAGGAAGGGTCCATGGCTGGTGAGAGTAGCACCGCAATCTTCACGTGGAGCATCAACGTATCGGCCTTTTGCTCACTACTCACAAGTCCGCGGGAGTTTGCTCGGTCGGCGCTGACCAGTGCCATCAAGGTTCCGCGAATGTGTGGCTCCAAGGAGATGAAGAGTGCGTTGCGGTGCTGCCCGGCATTGCGGAGAATGTGATAGATCAGGTAGTGGGTCGCGCTGTCCATTTGTGTGGTTGGATTGCGAAGGTACCCAATCAAGCCATCCTCCATCACCTTCATCCCTGCACACTCCGCCAGCGTCGTGAGGACGCGGCTGACGGAGGTTTGGCCCGTCACGTGCACGGTTCCGTTCACCGGACACAGCAGAGAGGCGCTTCGCTGACCACCGCAGAATGTGCAGAGCATCGAAACGTCTCGAAAGTACTGAACGGACGATTCCATGGCCTCCTCAATGTGCTCCTGGTGCAGCACCATGGCAAGTTCGGCACACAACAGTTGCGGGTCGATGGTGATGTCGCACAGGCCATCAAAGGCCTCGCTCGAGAGCTTCCCGAGAGCCTCAATCGATGTCTTTGGTACGGCAATCCGCAATGCCTTGAGCATGTCCGTTGCGCGCCGGGATGCAGTTATAGAGCAGCTGCGGACCGACTCCCGAAGCACAAACAAGACGTTATACACGCTTGTGCGCTGGTGACGAATCGTCTGGGCCACCTCGTCTGGAACCTCTCGCCCAGTCATGGCGAGACCAGCACCACGAGACAGCGTAATGATGATGCGCGCGAACATGGACACACTCATGCGGGTGTCAATGGCCAGCGTCGACATGAAGTAGGCCGCGTGGGGCATGAGGCAGTTGATCAGCGTCACAGTCTCCAATGCTCCATCAATTTCATTGTCGAAGCAGGACTGCAGAACGGCGCACAGACACAGGTAAAAGGAGTTGGTCGTCCCCATTCCTGGAGCACACTGTGCCAAGAGCTCACGAATCAGATGCTCTCGGGTTGCAGGTATCTCCAGAAAGTCGGCCATGTCGGAGTGGCACAAGCTAGGGTACAAGAAGCGCTCCACGTACTCACGACGAATTGGAGAGCGGAAGCGAAGAAACAGCTCGCTACAGTGAATGGCCAGAGCCCGACCAAACTTTGGGCCGTTGGCGGGGTTCACCACGGCCCGTTTCAGACGTTCGTAGCATGCCAACAGGAAGTCCATGTTGACCCGCTCTGGTCGCGTTTTGAGGACGTATTGAAGGGCCGTCACCTGCTCATCGACACGGGTCTGTCCGACGGTCTGCACCAGCAAGGCCAAGGAGCGGTTCGCCACAATTGGCGATGGAGCAGAGCAGTAGTGCTCCAGCTTGTCCTGAAATTGGTACACAATGTCCATGGGAATCATCTTGCGGTCAATCAACGAGGTCACCAGCCAGGCAAAAGCGCGGTACTGCTGCTGGGGTACGAGCACAACACAATGTGCACCACCCTTACAGGTTGGTGAGGGAAGACCAAAGACGTGGTCGCGCAGCACCTGTCGCACAAAAGGATGCTGGAGCTGCTCATCCAAGGGTATCTGTCCCAGAATGTTGCAAATGAGCTGCACGTAGAGGTCCACTTCAGGGAGGCCGATGCGTGCCATTTGGAGATGGAACAGAAAGGTCGCCAAGCTGAGATTTACGCAAAAGGGGCGGCCATCAATGTGAGGATGGACCTTCGTGTAGTACGATGCAAGGGTGTGCAGTGTACTGGGAGAGTTGGAGTGGCCCTTCAAGCTGCGCTGAACTTGAGCAATGCAATTGTGTAGCAGCTCTCGATCCTCAGCACGGGAGGGCCGACTGATGTTTGGCATGTCTGTTGCAGATCGGCTTGTACTCCGGCCGATAGAGTGACTTCCGCCGCTGGCGCTCCCATCTGCCCCACCGCGAAGCGCGCGGGGGGTTCTCGCGCTGCCAGAAAAGAGATCAAGGACCATGGAAAATCTATGTTGTGGGTGTGTGAGTACTTTGTGTGTTGCCTTCCAAAGGATGTGGGCACTGGCAGTACCTGTTCAGCGGAATGGTGCTCTAAGTCTAGTGAAGCCACCCCGCTGAGTACGTCAATGCTCTCTCAGCTCCGCGCCAGTTGGTGTGGCACCGAGGGAGAAGAAAAAAAAACAAGCTACGTGTGTGATCCAAAATGAGAGAGTCATGAAGAGAAATGACATGTATCATCATGGTTGCCAAAGCCAGCATCTTTTGTACTCTGGTTATTATCATCAACGTTGAGGCCAGCACTTGGTCATGTAACTGCATATACAATACATGGAACTGGAGTGATCAAGGAGGCAATTGTCTCCGTATCACTTCTGTTTGGGTCGCCGGGTGGCAGGGACAGCGTCTGCGTTTGCCACAATTCGGCGGAATGGTCCAGGAACAGTCAGCTCCCGCCGACGAGGTCGACGTTTTGACTTGTCTTCGGGGCGGAGGTGCATCATGCGCTGCGTTTGGGTCTCCCGTAGCTCACGTTGGGCCTGCATCTCGAGCTCCTCCTTCAGTATATCAATGAAGGGGCGATGCAGCGGAGGCTTGATGGGTGGGGGTTTCTTCCAGTTGCGGTCATGCGCGTAGAGCGGTGAGACATCACGGATCTCGCTTTCATCGATCGTGTCTTGAGGCAGTACATGTGAGCGCGGGGCAAAAATGCAGTGGCGATTCTCCTTCACCTCGTGGGATGTGGTGCCTCGGACAGGTTCCGCCTCCGTCTCAACCGCCTGTTCGCGGCTCTCATGATCTGCTTCGAGCTTGGGCGAATGTGTGGAGACCACCCTGCGGCGCTGGAGTGGCTGGTACGAAACAATGACAGACAAGGCTGAGTTGAGAACACGAGCAGCGACGGGTGAGAGTGAGCTCACGGCCGGTGTGGCCTGTGGAGGGTTCTCTCGGTTTCGTTCACGCGTCGTCCACCCAGCAGGGTGTGATGCACGGCTCATGTTCTGCCCAGCGCTACTTGGAGAGGCACCGTCGTCCACTGGTGAGGCAGGAGGGCTTGCGCAGAACAAGGTCGAGCCACTCGGCCCAAGGGGAGACGCATTATAGCTGCTTGGTCGAGCGCTCCTGTTCTCGGTAGTGCTCGCGCCAGGTGTACGCTCACGAAGGTCATCAATGTTGCTCGAGAGCTGCGAATGCACAATGGAGGGAAAAGACTGGCCTGACACGTTGTTCGCTTCGTGGTCGCGATTGGCGTGGGCCCCTGTCTTCTGTCCTTTTGACTTTGGTCGATCTCGATACTTTGCCAAGTCCACCAGCGGCTGCCGTCTCGACATTTGCGAGGGATGCAGAGGTGGGGGGTCCATGCGAAAGCCAGGGTGGGCGGAGAGTGACGAGGCTGCGCTAAGAACGGGACTTGGATTGCGTAGCACCTCGTCTAGAATGACGCCATCAGCAGGTGAGAGTGGGGGGACAGCCACGATGTTGTGTGGGTCCACCTTCTCAAAGAAGATTTCCTCGGTCACGGTGTTGGGTGTCCTCCTTGGTTGAGCAAGTTGCCCATGGCCCTTGGCACCCGAACGGCGGGGTGGGGCCTTTCGAGGTGCGTGACTCGTCCACGTCTGTGAAGGGCCCTGAGCCTGCTTCCGCTCTTCCCCGATTCGTACCATTTCATCAACATCCACGCATATGACGTTGAGCCGCTCCGCCGGCTTCCGCTTGGCATGCATTGCCGCTAAAGAAATTGTTGTTGTATGAGTCCTTCGGCTGCCTTCACAGAATCCTCATACAGAAACCTTGGCAGCGAACGTGATGGTGGTTGCGAGAAAGATCCGATTGAGGGAGAAGAACCAGCATACACACGCGCACATACACATCGTGAATCGTGAGAGCACTCTGCATGGACATGCACAGCGCAATGTAGGAAGCAACAGTGTGGCTTGTGTACATCAATGCTACCTCTCATCGAGTCCCACTCGCTGGTAGCTCAACCATCCTGCCAAAGCCACACAACGCAAGGGAGCAATACATGGGGGAACGCAACACCCATTTAGAGGCACAGAGCAGGAACGAAGCTCTCCTGGACTAAGACCGGAAGACCAACTGTGCGGCAGCGGCGCTCATACTCGGTCATGACGGCATTTGTGCTCTTCTCCAGCTTCCGTAGCTCGAAGTGAAGATCCTTGATCACCTGATTCTTGTAGGCCAGCTCCTGGTCAATCTGTGCAGAGACCGTCGTCATTGTTGCGGGCTCTAGATTCATCGCACGAAGGACACCACCAAACTGAGCATCGCGCTCCTCCACCTTGGCATTTGCCTCTAACAAGCGTTGCTGGAGAGCCGCATTGCGCTCATCCACCGTGTCCATCGCCTCCCTAAGTGAATTCTCAAAGCAGGCCTTGAGCTCCTCACGCTCCTCGTACACTTGGTGGTACTTGTCCTTCAGACCCTGGTGCTCCTCCCGAAGTTTCTTCAGGTCGGTCTTCAGTGAGTGTAAGCGGCCACGCGTTAAATGAAGGCTCTGTTTGTCCTGCATGTACTGCTTCTTCTTTTGTTGCATCTCCGCCACGTCCTTCTCTGCTTGTTGAAGGGGAGCAACCAAGTTCTGGTTCTCACGCTCAATATCGTACATGAGACTTTCATTGTGCTCATCATTCTTCTTCATGGTGGCAATCTCGTCCTTCAATGACTGAATAATGTCCAAGTTGTTCTTGGTGATGCTATTGTAGTACGTCTTCATCTCCTTGAACTTCTCCTCATGTTGACGGATGAGATTGTTGATGTGATCGTTTCTGCACTGCTCTGCCTCATTAACCTCGGCACGACGGCGGAGTTCTAAGTCTTCACGGAGAGTTGCCAGTTTTGACTCGTACATAGCCTTTACCCTTGCAACCTCCTTCTCATGATTCTGCTTCTTGGTGACGTTGATCATGTATTGGTGCGAATCCCGCTGGTCTACAACGTTGTTTTCGTGGCCCTCCAAGCCAGAATTCACTTGCTTGGTAATCTTGGCTTTCTCCGCCGCGATCTCAGCCATGCGTTTCTCGTGAGCCATCTCCGCCTGTTGGAGGGCAGCATTGCTCTCCTCCCGAAGTTGCTTCAGGCTGGTTTTTTGATCGTACAAGAGGTGCCGCACCTTCTGTTTGTACACCTTGATCTCCACCTGATGATCGCGCTCCTTCTCCTCTAACTCACTCGCGGCATTGTTGAGGCGATGGGCGCAAACCTCATTCTCGCGCTTGCTGTTCTCCCACAGCTCCTTGACCTTGTCGCGGTCTAATTGGAAGTAGTTTCGAAGGGCCTGTGACTTGGCTAACAACTCGTGGATGGTCTCGAGATCCTTCAGCTCGGCAATGGTGTTGAAGCGTGCCACTGTGCGTTTCTTGCCCTTGGCACCAAATGGTTTTGGAGGCATGATGCTGGCGGAGCAAAACTCTTGGTCCGCACAATCAATATGCTATATACTACCACCCACATCACAAATAGCAGAAGCCAGGAGGAGAACAAGAAACCGATGAATTAATGAATGAAGGCATGCCTCAGTAGAGTTACTTGATTCGCACATGGCTTTTGACAACTAACTGAATCACCTTCAGCGCAAGCACTGCAACATACAGCAGGGGGGGACCACCACGTGCGTCTAGACATCTGTACACGTCTGCAAACGCTTCACCACAAAGCCCAAATCCTCCACCTTCTCATTGAGGCGTCGCCAGAGGTTGTCCCGCTCTTGGCGCTGCTCCCGCGTCCAGGCAGTGAGGGCCACATGATGATGCAGAAACTCCTGATCGCGTGATTGAATGTTTGCACGAAGTGGCTCATCCGTTGCAGCAAAGGTGAGGCGTGTCAGGAGGGTGTCCCTCAAGCATCCAAATGCCTTCTTGGATAGCCGCATTCGCTCCACCATTCCCGCCTGCTGCTCACTCAGTAGTTGGTACTCATCACGGGGCAGGGAAATCTCCACCTTCGAAGACGCCGCGCGCCCCGTTTGGTGTAGGTAGTCATCCAACTCCATCTTGAAGCGGAGAAGCTTCGTTGGGGTCTGGGCATAACGGTTCAGCGTCACTTCCAAGGGTGCCTCACGTCGCGGATCAACATCCACCACAGCTTGCTGGACGCGTTCCAAGACAGCAACAAGAAGAAACACCCAGAGGGCCTGAGCCTCTGCCAGTAGGCGGCGAGCCTTGACACACATGCACAGTTGCTCATTCAGGCAGTCGGCAAGAGCCTTCATGTTGTTCTGCATTGTTTGGTAGTGATCGGAAGACAACGCCACTGCAAACTGCTGCACGAGCACGGCATCATCTCCCATCGCTTCTAAATTGGCGTACTGTTCCTGGCTCCACCGGCAGACTTTCCTGCATTCTCTGGTGAAGCGCTCCAGCACCTTCCGTCGCTCTAGGCCTTTTGCCAAATGCGCTCGTACCATCCCATCCCCCTCCTCTATGCTCTTGGTAATGGCCGCAAGGGAAGGTTCCGAATAGTGGGTAGTGGCAGAGTGAACAACCGTGGAATAGTTCAGGTGAGTAAGCAGCTCATTCTCTTCCGCCAACACCTCCGCTGGCAGCTCCAGTATGTGTCGTTGAACAACGCGGCAGGTTTCAGCCTTCGCACGGAATGCAGCAACCTTGCCTAGCGCCTCCTCCACATCGGGTCCACGCATATCCCCTCGCATCAACTCTAGGGTGCTTAGAAATTGTTCGTGCATCCGCTTTGACTCAGCGACCTGCGCAGAGACATCGGTCATCTGTTCTAGCTCTGCATGGCCACGGTAGAAAGCCTCACAGCTCCGTTCAAAAGCAATACGGCTCATGTGTGGGTTCCTACTAGCACAGCTCAGAGCTGCAGGGGAGGTGTATTGGGTTTCTACGTGCTTTACCCTCCACAACACACGAGAAGTGAGAAGGGGGGTTACACAGCAGGAGGAAGAATGAGAGAGGGGGTAAGCAAAAACGAAAATGATTTGGAGTGATACACACTGCATACACAGACACCGGACGGCTAAAGTCCAAATGAGCGATATCGTGACGACGTATTTAATTGTTTTCTGGAAGATGAATCAGAAATGAGCCTGAAATGCACTTTTCCACTGGACAGCAGTGTGATCATGATGGAACATCATGGTCCTGCAAGGCCTGTATCACAGCGCATGCAACGAGCAGCGTGCCTTGAACTAGATTTAGTTCTTGGCGAGCTCACGAAGACGGCGCACGGTGGAGCGGACAGTGCTGTTGTTGGGGGTGCTCAGGGTGTAGGCGCCGCCCACAACCGTCTTGCAGCAGCCCTCGCAACGCCAGATGCCGACGGCCTTACGGCGGAAGGCGAACTTACCGCAGAAGGAGCAGAAGTGCTTCGCGTGCTGGGAAACTTCGAGCTTCTTCGCGCGCTTACGGGGGTTCGCACCATAACGGGCGCCGTAGCGTCCCATGACGCCCATCTTAATCGTGCGCTTGGACATGGCTGGAAAGTGCTACATCACACAAGAAGAACAAACGAGACAGGAAAGGGGGAGAGGAAGATGAATGGAGAGATGGTTGATGCAATCATTGCCCGGAAGAGCATCAGGATAGGACAGATGTAGGTCCACCGAGCATGTATAGGGGATTGATGCGAAGTATCGTAACGTTTCGCGAACCAGTAGCAGCAAAAACGCTCGTTGTACCAGCAGCGACACAAGTGTAGGAGTGAATTCCTTCATCAGAGCTGAACAAAGCAACAGGAAACAAAGCAAATCTGCCAGCAAGAAGGCTGTCGTCTTGGGTTGGTTGATGGTGCCCATCGCCTCTCATCTGGCCACGTGAAGTTCGCCTCACATACTCACTGATCGGAGGGAAGAATAATAACTTGGATGATGTGTGAGGAATTGAGGTGTTAGCGGTATGTACGTGGGCATGTATGGGGGTAACGGATACAACACGTGTTGTATACGGCCTCATCCCATCAATTCCATATCCATTCATTGGTCAGTCAAATACAAAACAAGCAAAGCCCAAAGTAAAATATACGGTCAACAAGATGGGGTTGCATCGTCAGCGTGTATCAGAGAGAGAGAGAGAGGTACGGCATCACCGGTGACAGCAGCAGCACCAGCTTCCGTATGCATCCCTCTCTACACGAAGTAGCTCACAACAGCTAGGACAAGGACCAGAATAGCTCCGTAGGTGATAAGTTGGGAGTCCCTACGGCTAATCACCTCTGCGGTGGCAGTTTCTTCGGTTTCTGGAGCCTGCCCTGACGATGTATGTCTTGTGGGTCCGCTGGTATTGTGATGGCCTTCCGACGTAGCAGAGGAGTATGAAGAGGATGACGGGTTGGGTACCTGCTGACGCTCCATGTCGGTGTGGCCGATGCCGAAAAAGTTCTTTGCCCACGAAACAAAGTTACGCAGTGCACGGCGATGATCTGAGATCCAATCCCGCCATGGCGTGAAGACGTAAATGGCCCACATCACAATGATGAGCACAGCAACCTCAATGCCTGGTGCTCCAAAAAAGCAAAGCGATCCTAGTCCGACGGAGCCAAATTGCGTATGCCCACGGTTCATACGCTCTGGTCGGGGAGGAGTTGCCGCCCGTTGCGCCGAGGGACGCGGCTGAGGGGTTCCATCAGAGGGTGGTGGTGGCGGCCGGGACGCTGCAGGAGTTGGGCCTGATGCATCGCCTACGCCTGGAGTCAGGCCCTGGTAGGAAGCCGCTGCGGCTTGCTTCGATGCAGGGTGAGTGCCTCGCTGACGGCCTTTTCCGTAGAGTGGGATGATATCGCCGGCAAGGCGTTCATCCACGCGGCCTTTGCACACGGGGCATTCCATCACTCCTTTAGGTTGCCGCAGCCAGTGGTCCAGACAATCCCAACAAAACAGGTGGCCGCATCGAGTGACTACCGGGTCGGACGCACCCTCCAAGCAAATCGCGCAGGAGAAATCCTCCGCCGACATCTCCACGAGAGTCCTTGGCGCTCTTCTATTATGCGAGCAATAAAAGGAAAGGTTGATCAAAGAAGTCGGAGCGCGGCGGTTATGGTCAGCCGCGGTCACACAACAACAAAATTGATTGATGCCTTCCACTGCACTCTATAGTCATTTGTTTTTATTCGAAGAAACACAGGAGAAGAATGAGTCAATGCCTGAGCCTCACAGCGTTTTTTCAGGAGTCACACCGAGTCAGTTCAGCAAGTGATGAAAACAGCATTCGCCCAACGAAAACCACCGCAGTAACGAGACGATTGCGTGCGCCATCGCGCACACTTTCATCCATGTCAACCTTCTTCATAGAGAAGCAGAATACCTTCTTCAAGTGTGGGCGTCTACGTTACTCAACCCACAAAACGTCGTTGTGGATAGATAGGGTAACTGTGTGTTGCAGAATCTAGTGAGCTGAAGGTACCTCAATCTCCGTGCGCTGTGGTGGTGGAAGCTCTGCTCGCTCCAAAACCTCCAACTCGTTACGCACTCTTCCAGCATGGTGGTGCCACATTTGTCTTTGTTGTACCCAATCATCATTGATCAGCCTTGGAGGGGACGGCTCACCATTATTGGCAGCAGGCTCATGGCAGGCATCTGCACTAGATTCACCATCTTCCTTGTCGTTGGGGCCACTACGTTGGCCGCATGCATACATGATGCACCTAATGATAGCGAGGACAGCACTCGCGCAGAGAAAGGCTGTGGCAGCAATGCCGAGTCGGGTCAGAACTCCGTGATGAAACACCACCTTCACGGATTCAGAAGACATACTCTCCAGTCCACCCACCGCATCCCGGGCCACACGCTTGGACTCAGAAATTGTTGTTGCGCAGAGTACACCCAACGCGGAGCACAAGAGAGCAGTCGGCGTCATCAGCAAAAGCGCTGTGTGAACGAGCAGCGCACCAGTTCTACGACTGATACGTACAAGCACAAACAGGATAAATAGGAGCACCAGCACTGAGGCAATAAAAGCAGAGAGTAGCAAGCCATTGATGATGGTGTAGCTGCTACCAAATCTGGCGCATGCGACTGTCACCTTTTCCGTATATGCAGCCGAGTTGTAGTTGCACATCACAACCTCTGACTCACCTTGGAGCATCGAGGGGTCATGTGTGGCTAAAAAATCACGATTCCAACGGATGGTTCCATATGCCGCAACCTTGGCTGCTGTCATGTGCACCGGGGAAGTTACGCGGAGCTCACCAACACCATCCTCGCTGTTGTGGCCAGAGATGATCACTGCCTGCAATACGACTGCGATGAGCAGAAGCACTACTGATCCACGTAGCAATACATCGCGCGGAACAGAATGACAGAGAGCCAGAGGCATTCCTTCTCAGAAAACACAGACAAGCAACCGCTTGCTGTGAAGTAGCTTGCCCAAAATATATGACTGAAGGAATTGTGCTACTAGTTGTAAAAGTGGAGAATTAGGGTGCATTCACGATCGTGTGGAGGGATTTACACTCCGGCATCTCATGACTGAGAAGCTACGCAGTGATTCCGTTCCAGGATAGGTTTAGCGTTATCAACATACTGAAAATACAAAGAAGAGACCGTATCAGAAGTCAGAGAAAAGGAAAAGAGAAAAAGGAAAAAGCAGCGGCACGTACTCTCATTGGCGCGTCGCGAGTTGTTTGGTACAGCTTCCGTACGATGGCATTTCTTGTATTTCAGCAAATGGCAAGCCAAAGCAGAGCACTCTTTTTCGATATACACGCTCCTACCAAAAAAAAGAAAACAGTAGGAACATGTGTAACTGCCATAGGTTGCATCAAACGGCTTCCGAACAAATCGGTTTCGTGGAGACTGAAACGCAAAAAAAAAGAAGAAGAAAGGAAGCAAAACAAAACAGCAAAAAAAAAACATCACTTGTGGGTTGAGGGTTCGTTAGTCACCACCCCTGGGCAGATAGGTATTTCGCTTGTACTGGCATTCATCAGGAGAGGTGCTGAAAGAAAGTGGTTCAGAGAATGCTGGTGGAAGTATCGAAGGAGAAAAGCCACCATCTTTGCACTCATTGCAACTGACTACACCGCAACAGAGAGGGGGTAAAAGAGAAGCAGAGATGCCTAATGACAACATATGCACTAAGTTGGCCCCTCAAAAAAAGAAAGGAAGTCTGAACAAAAAAGATGAAAGAAGCCGACAGAAACTACCATCAACCACAAAAATCAGCTATCTCATATCAATCAACTCAGCTGCATCATGCAATGCTTGCGAAACCCCGTCCCCTACACGTCTCCATCCAGCCGCAGTCGCGTGTGCTTCATCCCAACAGCACCAACCAACTGACAACCTTTTTCCACCACTGTTGATAGTACTGACCGACGCGACGCTGGAGGATTCGCAAGGAGGGAACTGTTATGCACGTCGTATGCAGCACCCTCAGCCAAACGCACCGCAACGGCCACAACGAAAGAAACGAAAAACAGCAGCCAAAGGACACATCTGAAATCATGGAAGACGGTGTTGCTCGCGCAAAACATGGGCTCATTGTATACAACATCAACACCTACAACAAATGTAAAAATAGGGCTGCGTCTTGAATCGGTAGAGTTAGATCCTTTCCCCACAAACAGTTTCTCAGTTTAAAACGCACGACACAACAACGGCACACCAGACCCTCCCTCAAAACTTGTGTTGTCATTCCGTATCAAAAGAAAGCAACCCAGCAGCCACATGAGTGTGGGGAGAACATTCCAGCCAAGAACTCTACCACACTATTAACCGTTGTGCCAAGCAAAAAAAAAAAACAGAAGTTGTTCGTCGTCGAACAATCTCACAGAAAGCCTCATCCATCAACACATCACAGAACCTAGGGACTGCAACATATACTACACAATAGTTAAGTTAATCAGCACCGCCACGTTCGATCCGCACGCGAGGCCGGCTTGAAGGGCAATGCCACACATGATGTTTGCAATGGAACGCTCGCCCGCAGTAGTCAGTGTCGTGGTGCGAGGGCAGTGAATCATGGACATGGCACCGAAGTACCCATTCGTCAGCCCCACCAAAAACATCAAAATGTATGGCAACCACGCGCCGTGAATAGTTCCATGCACACAGAGAGCAATGGGGAGAATGAAGATCAGGCGACTGAAGCTTCCAATCATGCACACCATGGGAGCTGGACGAAGTGGGCGGATCATCAGGACGATTCGGGAGAGAAAATCGCCCAAACTGAACAACAGAACAATAATGGTTGTGTACCACTCATTATCCACATTGACAGCGAAGAACACTCCGGGGAACACGGACATCGTCAGCAAATAGGCAAAGAAGCAGCTCAGCATCATGGGCCACACTCGCTGCATCACAGCAGTTGCATTTGTGTTCATCATCTGATCACCAGAGGTCATAATTCCATTCTGATCGCGATCCACCATCTTGTCCGCGTCACCGGTCCCTCTGAGTACGGCAGCATTACTACCTTTGACATCCTCACCAATGAGGTCATCGACAGGATTCTCCTTGAAGTGTTGCACATTCGCATCATCCTCAGGAACTTCGCGAACGGCATTCTCATCATCAGGAAACTGCACATTGCCTTCCTCCACCTCCTCACTAGGACCAACAGGCTCCATAGAGTCAGCATCATCCGCATTATTGCCCCGCAGCATACGGAACTCTGCAATGTACTTGTGCGCAAATTCATTGCGGTACAAAAGAAGAAACTGCACAATCGTGGCAATTTGAAACAATATCGCAATGCCAAAGTAGAAGCGAGAAATCCACAGCACGTCGTTGAAGGACTCACCCATGGATGCCTTCAGAATGCACTGAAGCACAGACATGGCAAGGGAAGCAACAGAGAGACCCCACAACTCACCATTCACGAACTTCGTCGGGAACGGGCCAACAAGCGCATTCGTCGTGGAGTCACACAGAGCCTTCGAGAAGCCACCAAGAACTGCAACCACCATCACAACAGCAATCGCTCCACCCTGAGTGGGAACCTTGAATACGGGCACAAGAATCAGCAAGAGCATCTCAAGAAAGGGAATCCCGAGTGCAACCAACATTCGGAGGCGGAGAGGAATGCGGCGGAAGACAGGGGCGAGCGCGAGGGGCTCGGTGCACAGCTGCGTCACATACGTTCCGAGGTTGTAAAACGTGTTCACATTGTTCCAGAATGTCGGATGCTCGCACTCGGCATCGGGAACACCGGTTGCGTAGCTGTAGTACTTGGTGATGAATGATGGTGCTGCGGTAACTGCACTCACCACCATCATGATGGACATGCCCAGCATCACAAAGGTGACATAGGTGTTTGCTTCTGCGAAGCTCTTGAAGGGACAAATGTTGAGGCCCATGGTGATGAAGGAGAATGCGCTTGTTTCTACAATATCTTCTTCAGGATTTTTTTCAGGAGATGGCAATGCGATCTGTTGAATGCTTGACGCTACACACAGACATGACGATGAGAAAAGAAACACAATGTATCGTCTAGGTCAATCCAGTGTGAAGATTGAGAGGCAGTACACTCACGTAACACCCACAAGATTCCACAAAAAAAGTAAACGGGCATGAGCGCACCACAAATTAATTTGGTACTGTTACCACGCGCCATCTATGTTTGGGATGGAAAAATGCTTCGTTGAAGTTTTCAGTTAACAGTTCACAAAATGAGAAAAACAGTCAAAACAAACTTACGCCTACAAGTTGAGATCTTTGAGGGCATCAGCCTCACGATCGCAACAAACAAAACCGAAGTCACAAAAAAATCCACTTACTGTTGATCAACATACTCGGGAGTCTGAGATATAGAGTGAGAAGAGTCCCGTAGAAAAAAAAAAGCAACACGTGTGCATCATCTCGTTCGCAGTTCGCCTAATCCTCTATGGACGTTCTCTACGTGACGCGAAAAAATGCCCACGCGTTGTGCGACAGCCATCGTTGAAAACTGCTCACAACCTACGGCAACAGAACAGAAACAAACAAAATACGCATGCCAAGTAGCACCCTCCTCAACACTACTTTAGCCGGAAGATATCACCTGGTACACGAGAAACGAAGTCGTTACAAACTGTCAACACGAAAAAAAAAACACCTTCACAACCTTAACGTTATATGGTCAAATTGATGAGAACTGCCAAGTTGCAGCCAACGGCAAGACCAGCCTGAAGGGCAATGCCACACATGATGTTTGCAATGGAACGCTCGCCCGCAGTAGTCAGTGTCGTGGTACGAGGGCAGTGAATCATGGACATGGCACCGAAGTACCCATTCGTCAGCCCCACCAAAAACATCAAAATGTATGGCAACCACGCGCCGTGAATAGTTCCATGCACACAGAGAGCAATGGGGAGAATGAAGATCAGGCGACTGAAGCTTCCAATCATGCACACCATGGGAGCTGGACGAAGTGGGCGGAGCATCAGGATGACGCGAGCAACAAAGTCACCCAAGCTGAAAAGTAAGATGATGATCGTGAAGTACCACTCACTGTCCACCTTCACAGCGAAGAATACTCCGGGGAACACAGACATCGTCAGCAAGTACACAAAGAAGCAGCTCAGCATCATGGGCCACACTCGCTTCACCACAGCAACAGCATTTGCTTGCATCATTTGGTCGCCCGATGTCAGGTTGCCGCTCTGATCGCGATCCACCATCTTGTCTGCATCGCCGTGACCGCGCAGCACCGCTGCGTTCAACTCACTGTCATCCTCATAACACTCGGGAGAGGCCTTCCCCCGATTGCTTACATCCAAATCGTCCCCACATCCCTGCGCGTCGATTGCGATTGTACCGTCCTCCACTTGAGCAACACCATTGAGCACATTGGCGTTCTCCAGCTCCGGTTCGGGCCCGCCACTTTGGTGTTGCATCATACGGAACTCTGCAATGTACTTGTGCGCAAATTCATTGCGGTACAAAAGAAGAAACTGCACAATCGTGGCAATTTGAAACAATATCGCAATGCCAAAGTACAGGCGAGACATCCACAGTACGTCGTTGAAGGACTCACCCATGGATGCCTTCAGAATGCACTGAAGCACAGACATGGCAAGGGAAGCAACAGAGAGACCCCACAACTCACCATTCACGAACTTCGTCGGGAACGGGCCAACAAGCGCATTCGTCGTGGAGTCACACAGAGCCTTCGAGAAGCCACCAAGAACTGCAACCACCATCACAACAGCAATCGCTCCACCCTGAGTGGGAACCTTGAATACGGGCACAAGAATCAGCAAGAGCATCTCAAGAAAGGGAATAAACAGCGCAACCAACATTCGGAGGCGGAGAGGAATGCGGCGGAAGACAGGGGCGAGGGCGAGGGGTTCGGTGCACAGCTGCGTCACATACGTTCCGAGGTTGTAAAACGTGTTCACATTGTCCCAGAATGTAGGGTTCTCGCACTCGGCATCGGGAACACCGGTTGCGAAGCTGTAGTACTTGGTGATGAATGATGGTGCTGCAGTGACAGCACTGATCACCATCATGATGGACATGCCCAACATCACAAATGTGATGTAAGTGTTTGCTTCTGCGAAGCTCTTGAAGGGGCACATGTTGAAAGCCATGGTTGTCAGGTGGATGTAATGCAGGAAAGGGGACTACACGATAGAAATGTGGAAGAGAAGTATGCTCAATTATGTTCACACAGCATCTCTTCTCAGGTACAGACGCAATACACATTAACATGACCACTTAGCATTAGAAGAAACAGTAGGGGAGGTCATGTCTTACGATTTATAAGTGGAGAATGAAAAAGTCCTGGCAGGTAACTTAGTCAACGTGGCCAGAGAAAGAATGGTGAGGTGAGAGCCCCTCTTAGTCCACAGTAAATCAAGAAAACAAGGAGCATTTATCCATGTGAAGTGAAAAAAGAGGCGTCCACTGACAAAAGACATTCTCCGTCAACCAACTGGGAAGATCTCAAAAAAGGAAAAGTATGTGACTCACTGAAGCACTTTCCCGAGTCTTTATATATCTTTTCCGAAAGGAGACCAAATGACGAACGTCAGCTAATGCTACCTTGAGCATAACTAGACGTATCACGCAAGAGGAGTGACTCATCAGCTTAAGAAAAACTCAGCGATAACACAACGTGGAGACCACTACGCACTGTTGAATGGTTGCCAATATAGCATCCCAGCCATGCACTGGTCATCCACTCGCCCGCCTCACCCTCTCAACACAGAGACGGATAGATCACAATCGGAACACCTTGCTCCGAAAACGGTACACAATACCCCGCACAATTTGGTGGAAGTCACACAAAAAAAATGCATGCATTGCAAAACAAAACTAGAAAAACACAAAAAGAAGAAGGCACAATCTTCGAGTAATATAATCGTTATCGTCTTCAAAGGAGGTGTCGTCTCGTTCACGTGCCGTACCTCTCCGCCCATTCAAGATCCTCGGTGTAGCCCTTGCTGTACACACACCGTTGAATGCACAAATAAACTGGAACACAGTATTGCCCACCGTGAGTGTGGTCAATGTTACAGCCATTACATCACCAAGTTGATGAGGACTGCCAAGTTGCTGCCACCGGCAAGACCAGCCTGAAGGGCAATGCCACACATGATGTTTGCAATGGAACGCTCGCCCGCAGTAGTCAGTGTCGTGGT
>JASAON010001524.1:0-47023 GCA_030849065.1 Jaenimonas drosophilae
CTGGATCACTAAGGAGTGCCCCCAAGCCAAAACCATCGAGATCCAAGTCATCGGCAACATCAACGACCGGCTTGATCTTCGGCTTCGTCTCCTCCTTCTTCACACGTTGGCGTGCCGGTTTTGCGGCTCCATTGCTTCCCTTGCTGGCCGGGGCACTCCTGCTCGCCCTCGGTTTCGGCACACGGGCATCACCCTCGTCCTCATCCACGTCCACCTCACTCGAGTCACTATCCTGGTCGTTGAGCCAGCTTTCATCCACGCTCTCATCATCATCACTATCCTTCTTCTTGCGCTTGCGCTTCGGGGCAGCTCGCTTCGGCCCCTCCACCGAGGTATCATCGGCTGCTCGCCGTCCAGCCACCCCGTTGCCCGCCTTGCGGTCCGTCTTATCACTCTCCTTCTGCAGGGTTTGGCGTGCCTTGTCGGAGAGCAGTGGCACACGCACACGGCTGCCATCAAAGGGCTTCTTCTTCTCGAGCTTCTTGCGCTGAATGGACTGAATCTCCTTCTCACGCTCCGCAAAGTATGCCTCCAGCTTGGGACGAAGAAGGCTCAGGTCCTCCTGCCACAAATCCTTCGGCGTGCGTACCTCCATCGCCGCGGTGTCGTTCTTGGCCTTTCGGAGTTGAGCCTCCAATCGGGCAATCATCTCCTCCGTCAAGCTCCACAACTTCATGCCGAGAAGATAGTCGTAGTCCTTCGTGGCCCGGGCCACCTCTGGGCTTTCACGCGCTTCACCTCCGCTGCCAAAGAGGAGATCATCCTCGGCTTCATGGGCACCACCCGCACGCTCACCCTCATCATCCTCCTCCTCAATTGTCGTGGCAGAGACCTTCTTCTTGTTGTGGGGTGGGAACGCCACAAACTGAAGGCGGCGGAGCTCGTTGAGAAGCTCCACCTTCTTCCGCTTCGTGACGATGAGCTCACCGTTCACCACCATGCGAACAAAGCGCACCATGTTCTCCAGCTTCGACGTGATGCGGCGGAGCTCACCGAGGAGGTACTCCTTTCGTTTGCTGTAGTACTCCAGACGAATCAGATAGAACTCCTTGAGCACCGCCTCCGCATCGCTGTACTTGGTGATCTGCCCATCCCGATTGAAGGCGATGATGTTCGTGGCGTGGATAAACTCCCGAAGCTGGAGCCGTTCCTCCACCACATCTTGCTGCTGCCACAGCTGAAGTACCTGCGGGTGGACGAGCACCTCAAAGTCCACCGTTACATCGGTGTTGTGCTCGCGGTACTGCACCACAACCTCCTTCTCCCGCAAATCCTCCAAAAACTTCTTGTAGTTCTGCGTCCAGGTTCCCACCGGCAGCTCCGTGATGGCCACAACCCCATCCGCGCGCACCTGAAACCGTCCGTGCGAGACAAACTTCCCGCGCTCCCTCTCCTCAATCACCCCCGTGAAGCCAAAGTACCACGGATGCATCGGCACCACATCGGCCCCGCTGAGCAACCGCTGAAGATTCTCAACAATCTCAATTGGGTTGTAGCTCGGAATGTTGGTGCTGAAGCCTGTTCCGATACCCGCCGTCCCATTCACCAAAGCCATGGGCAGAATGGGAACGTAGTAGGAGGGTTCCACGGAGAGGCCATCATCATCCTTGTAGTCCACCACAAAGTCATCGGCTGGGTGGAAGATGAGTCGGGCCATCTGCATCAGTCGGGTGAAGATGTAGCGACCCGCGGCATGATCCTTGCCACCTTGAAGACGAGTACCAAACTGACCATCCTGCTTCAGCAGTGGGACGTTGTTGCTCCCAACAAAGTTCTGTGCCATGCCCACAATGGTCTGTACCAAGGACTGCTCACCGTGGTGGTAGGCGGAGTGCTCCGAGACGTAACCGGAGAGCTGCACCACCTTGAGAGGCTTCGTGAGATTGCGCTTGAAGCAGCAAAAGAGAATCTTCCGCTGACCGGGCTTGAAGCCGTCCACGACGCTCGGGATGGAGCGCTCGCAATCGGCGATGGAGAAGAGGATGAGCTCCTTATCCACGAAGTCACCGTAGCTCACTTGGCGGACGTTGTAGTCCATCGTCTCATTCGCGCTGGCATCATTGGTCTTGAAGCGTGTGATCCACTCCTTGCGATCCTCGACGCGGTCCTTGGCAAAGGCCATGACGATGCGATCGGCATCGGTCGGGCCCTTCTCCGTGAACTCTAGACGATGGCGCTCAATGTTCTCAAAGTACTCACGGCCCTCCTTGGCCCCGGACGTACCAAGACCCTTGTAGTAGCGGATCTCATAACCACTGAGGGCATCCCCAACCGATTGCTTCCACTCAAAGTAGTCGGGGAGGGAGAAGAAGGAGATGGCGCGGTCCTCGGAGCCACGGCCCTTCTTGCGCGCCTTCACAATAGGGGTGATGAACTGCTGAAGGAATCCCGGCACCCGCAGGAGTCCTGGCCAGTAGTGGTGAATGAAGTTGATGATGAGGCCCTTGATGTGTGAGCCATCATGATCCTGATCAGACATGATCATGAGGTGGCCGTAGCGGAGTCCTTCAACGGAGGTGTACTTTTGCCGGATATCCAAGCCCATGATCTTCATCACGGACTGGATCTCCTCGCACGTCATGACCTTCTTGAGGGTGGCATCACGCACGTTGAGGGGCTTTCCACGGAGCGGGAACACACCATAGTAGTCGCGATCCTTCACCGCCAAGCCTGCCGTACACAAGGTCTTGGCAGAATCTCCCTCGGTGAGAATCAACGTGCAGCGGTGGCCGTTCTTCCCTCCCGCCTCGTTGGCATCGTCGAGCTTTGGAATGCCCATGATCTGTTTTCGGTCCGACGACTTCATCTTCGCCGCCATCTCCTTGGTGAGCTTGCTGTGCGCCATCTCCACCGATCGCTCCACGATGCCCGACTTGAGAATGTAGTCCACCATGGAGTTGGGAATATCACAGGTGCTGCCGAACTTGGTACGCACGGTGTTGAGGGTTTCCTTCGTCTGGGAGTCAAAGCCTGGGTTCTCAATGAGGCAGTTCACGAAGAGGAAGATGTGGGGCCGGATCATGTGCGGCTTCACGTCCGTCTTGTTCTTCTTCTTGGCGGCATCGGTGACCTTGGTGATGATTTGATCCAGGAGGTACTTCACGTGGGTTCCGCCACGAATGGTGGCGATGGAATTCACGAAACTCACTTGCTGGAATCCCATGTTGGAGACCCGCACGCTCAGCTCCCACCGATCACTCACACGTGCGTAACTGGCCTTGTGCTTCTCTTCACCCATGGTTGGATAGAGATCCACGTAGTCCTGGAAGGTACTCACATTCAGTCGCTCATCGTTCAGGTAGCAGCGGAGTGTCTTGTCGGTGCAGCCGGCAACATCGTAGATGCGTCGCTTCATCATGAGCATCATCTCCTCCGTGAATTTATCCACGTGAAAACGTTCAAAATCAGGATAGAAGGTGACCATGGTGTAGTCCGGACCATCACAGGAGGTGATGGTTGGCTCCTCGTGTTGCAACATGTTGTTGCTCCAGCGCATGGAGAACTTCTTGTGCGAGCGTGAGTGAACCGTTTCCACCTCAAAGCGCTTTGAAAAGACGTTGGTGAGCTTCGCTCCGTAGCCGTTGCGTCCGCCGGTAACCTTGGCCTCATCATCATCGTAGTTGGATGAGGTGAGGAGGTGCCCAAAAATCATCTCGGGCACCCACAAGTTGTGCTCACGATGGCGCTGAACGGGAATACCTTCGCCGTTGTTATACACGCGCACGCTCTCCTCGGTGATCCACACCTTGATCTTGGTCTGCCCGTCGGGGTCACGAACCTTGTTGTCGGAGGCGTTCACGAGGATCTCATCAAAAATCTTGTACAGCCCAGGAATCCACGTACACTTGCGCTGCTTCATGACGGCGTCGGCCTCATCGTAGACCCATATATCGTCTGTAACGGGTTCAATGGTGCCGATATACATGTCAGGTCGTGCAAGAATGTGCTCATGCTGGCTCTTCTTTTGGTAAATCTGCTCCACTGTCTTGCCCATCCTTGTGAAGATTTTGCTGAATGTGGGAAATGGATATAAGTGGATAGAAGTGTGTGCGAATGTGTGCGTATGTGTGTGTCTGTGTGTGAGGTGAGTACGTCTGGGTCTGTGGAGAAGGTATTCTGGTCAGAAAAAAAAATAATCAATCTAGTCTGTGTTATAATTGTTGTGTTGTGTGTGTGTGTGTTCTATTTATCTACGCGCTCAGTCAGGAAGAGCAAGGCGGGAGTGCTACACCATCATCAAAGAATGGGAAGAAGGAGCATATGTGTGAGTGGGTACCATCGTGCCGTGGAACATGGATCACACGAACGACAATGAACGTGGGGGAGAAAAAGAAGGAAAAGTGCTTGCTGAGAGGAGTACCGCTATGAAACAGGCACTACACACACACACAGCAATGAGGATGAGGTGCGCCAAGTACCCACTCACCCTGTACGCCGTGTAGGACCGCTGGACGAAGCAGTCGTGGGCTTGCGCAGCTTCATGGGGTGAAAGGCGGCAATGTGAAGATCCTTCTGCTGCTGATCCATTCGCTGACACTCACGCAGCACATACTGCCGCGGAATCACCAGCCGTGTGCTACGGTCCTCCGCATTTCGGTGGAGCAATCCCATGGACAACATCGTTCGCAGCACATCCGCCTCCTCCAAGCCCACCCCTGCCGCCACCTCGGCCACCGTCGTGTACTGAGGAGCCTCATCCGTCGCGCTACCCTCCACCCGCCGCGAGCCACTTAACATACCATCCTCATCACCCTCATTGCCCACCTCCACTGCACCGGTTTCCACCTCTCGCGGACGGCGCCGATTGGCCGCGCGTGAAGCATCTCCTTCACCAGAAAGAGAGGCACGTGCAGGAGCCTCATGTGGATGATCCTCACCCGTGGAGGTGGGAGGACTGACCTTGGCAGCCATCCAACGCAGCAGCTGGCGCTGCCAATAACGTTGGTAGGCCGCCGCACCAAGATCAGAGAGTGGCTTCTCGGGCCCTCCGCACTGACCGCGGCGATAAGCTAGCTCGTAGCTGATGGAGATCATCAGTTGGCCCAGGTGGCGCACAGGGGGCTGAGATGCCCCACCCGCAAAGCATGGCAGCGTCACGATGCAGGCGAGGTTGTACTCCACCACCTGCTTCTCCCAGGTGAAGTAGCCGGCAAAGTACCGTGCGCGTGGGTCGTTGATGTAGTTTGGGTAGTGGCGATGATGGAGGCACACAACGTAGAAGAGATAGTTGCGCACATCATGGCCAGCGAGCTTGTTCTCCAGGAAGGACTTCCCCAGCAGAAACAGATGCCGGCAGTAGGTGGTCTGCCGGCTGCCATTAACCTCGTAGACGGAAACCCCACGCTCCACATCGCAGTAAATCTCTGTTCCGGGAGGTGCAAGCTGCCCGCAGCGGTATGTGAGGGTTTCGTAGCGCATTTGATCTGCGTCTTCGTAAATGCGGAGTGAGAAGGGGCAGAGGAAGCCATCCTTAATGAAGGGGTTCTTCACCAAGACGGTGTTGGTCGGGGTTGGTGGTGGTGACGGTGCCGCGGAGGTTGGTACTGATGGAAGGGGAGGTGATGGCAGAACCTTTTCACAGGAGGTGCACTCCGCCTGTTGCCACGATGAGTGGACCTCCACCATCACCGATGGGGAGTAGCTGGGGTGAAGGAGGCCGTAGGGGGCGTAGTACCACGGTGCGAAGATGTGCTCCTGAAGGTAGGCCAAGAAGCGCACCGTGGTTGGTGTCCGGCAATCCCGCAGCAGCCGCTCCTCAAGGTAGTCCAGCTGCTTCTTGGCTCGTTGTGTGCGCGCCATTCCCGCCGTCACCTCCTCGTAGACGGAGCTGCACACCGGCCCGCCCACCACGCTCCGTAGTGGGGCAGCTGATTCCTTCAACTCCACCAAGTCCATGGGGAACCAACCACTTAGACGATGATCCGCATCCTTCACACGAACAAATGCGTAGAGCAAATCCGCCGATGGAAGATTCTCCGTGGCAGGAATCCAGAGCTGTCGTACCTCCAGCAGCTGGCCTTGAAGGATTGCCTGTGAAGTTAGTGAGCGCACCAGGCATGTGCTGTGTAGCAGCCGCTGCGTACCAATGCAACCGCTGGATGAGGAGAGAAGATCCACCATTTAGTTGTGGTTCCTTCACCCACGCAGTAGCAACAACCTTCCCTTTTCTACTACTTACTATGGGCTCCGTGAAGCGTTCGTCAGTGCAATGGCAGCCACGATGTGCTTCCGCAACCGAGATGAACGCTGTCTTGAATGGAGGGGAGGTGGTGTGTGTAGTAGGGATCAATCATGGATTAGCCCGCACGTGATGTTCCGTATCAGCGGGAGCGCTGCACAGAACCCCACTTCCAGAATGGGGTTGGTGAGGGCCGTGGTGAGACTACGTGAAGCAATCACGCAACTCGTCTTCTTCTGTAGCTGTGTGTGTGTGTGTGTGTTACGGCACCGAAGAAGATCAAGAAGGAGGAAAAGATGAAAATGAGTTGGCAACACAACACTGGTGATGGTGCACCAAATAGTTAAGAGAAGAAGCGAAGGAAGGAATGAGCATCAGAGTGCCACACACCCCTCTCACATCATCTTCATTCTCTCCTTCTGCATCGCTTGGTGGGTCCTTACGGGACCACAGTGGAAGGCAGCCAAGAAAAGAGGCTTCACTCTCGCCCTTTCCATCACCCAGCACAAGAAACAGGGGGGAGGGAGAAGGTGAGTGCGAGCTCCTCAGCTTCTCGAGAAAAGTGTGTGTGTATATAAAGCGAAGCGTGGCACCCCATGAAGGAACAAAGCGCCGTCACGGGTGAGGCCAAACACCTCGGTCACCGAAAAAAAAAACCTGCGCTTCATTCTTTTTCCTCTTCTTCTTTTTTCTGCGCAACCCACGAATCATGCGATAAGGGCGTGGGGGATAGGAAGGAGCACCCCCTCACGCACGTGGCGCTACTCAGGCGAGGTGCCTGGATGGCGCGGCAACTCATCATCCCTCATCGCATGTTGATGATGGATGGTGTAGGTCAATGTGCGAGAAGGGAAGGGAGCCCACACACAATCCCCGCTTTTGCGTGAGTTTCTTCTTTTCCCACGGACCTCCTCTACTTGATCTTGTTCCAGTTGAGGTAGGTGGCCACACCTCCGGAGACGCAGGTGAGCGTGCCGGTGGTGACTGCGTTGGGGTGCCACACGCTCTTGAGGTAGCCAACAGCAGCCATCGCTACGAGGGTGTCGGAGCCGTCCTTGGCCAGGTTGATGAGAGCGGCCTTGGACTCCTTGGTGCTCGTGGAGGCATCAGCGGCCTTCTTGAGGACGGCGGCGTGGAGGGAGAAGAGGTCGAGCACCGCGGCCAGGAAGAAGCCCCAGAACTGGGCCAGCTTCGCGCGCTTGGCGATGGACTTATCATCGGCAGGGATGAGCTTGTGCTTGGCAATGAAGGCGGCATTGTCTCCAATGATGTAGAGGGAGTTGCCCAGAATGCGGAAGAACTCAATGAACTTCTTGAGCTCCGTGCCCTGCACGCCGTTGTTGCGCACGGCGTCGATGATCTTCTGGAGCTTGGGGACATCACCAATGAACTTGCCCATGCGCATCAGTGAGCGAGCACTGCCAATGGACTTGCCAAGGCCTTCGTAGGCCTTGGTGTTGATGGGCTCCACAGCCGCGAGGATCTTGCAGAAGCCGGCGAGGAACTTGTAAATCTTATCGCGTCCATCGGTCTGGGCGAGGAGCTTGATGAGCTTATCCATGTCAGCCATCGTGGAGGAGGGAGGAGATGAAGTGGGGGGGTTGGGCGATAGGAAGTAGAGGGTAAGTGGATACCTATACATGACGAAGAAGAAGAGGAGAACAAGAGTGAAAAGTAAGACTATTCGTCCCGGCACACACCCGTCCACAATGCCAGCCATAGCATTCCTGGAGACGAGCACCACCAATTCAGACGGGCTGAACCACTTCCCCCCATCATGCGGCACAGGGCGTTCGTACATGTTCGAACAACCCACCCTGTGGATCCATCATCCAATAGAATCACCGGCGATAACTAAAAACAAAAATGAAGGAGAAGAAACCGAACACAAGCCTCAGGAAGCTGGGGGGAGAGGGGGGAGGAGAACCACAACCCCCCACCTGTTGCTCGTAGGGGGCACGCACGCACCTTGTGCCCTAGGGAGAGACATACCAGCCACAAGCACACACATACACACAAGTGTAGGCCCCCCGCACGCACACACGCCACGCACCACTGCGATGAGCCTCATTCTTCTCTCTGGAGCTCTGGATCCACTTCCTACGTCTATATAATCCTTTGCGGGGGCGATAAAGTCCACTGTTCTTGTTTTTTTTTTCGGGAGGGAAGTTGGTCTGCCTAGTGCCACACTTTGCTCACCACATCCAAAAAAAGAAAACACTTCTGAAGTCCACACACAATGTGGGAAGCAAGCGGAGGGGAGAGGGGGTGAGAGGGTCGAGAGGGGGGGGGATGGTGAACGACAACATCCCCCGTCTCTGCGTGGTTCGTTAGGCGCCATCTCCGTTTGTGCCGCATCTTCTTGACTCCACAACCGTTTGTGGTTGGTGGAAGTTGGGCA
Organism: Jaenimonas drosophilae; assembly: GCA_030849065.1. Lineage (NCBI taxonomy): Eukaryota > Euglenozoa > Kinetoplastea > Trypanosomatida > Trypanosomatidae > Jaenimonas > Jaenimonas drosophilae. The sequence goes on from JASAON010001524.1 coordinate 8,580, forward strand.
GAAAAGGCACATGGGTGAAGCAAAACCTCCCACAACTGTGCCACAGAGCAGCACGAGTGGCCCCGGCAACCCTCATACATGTTGGATATTGTTGGCCGCACCATCCAGGCCAGCACGGAGCGAAAATGAAACGAAACAATCGGCCATCACACTTCACCAACATACATCCATCAAACGTCCACTTCGGTACCTCACACAACACTCAGGATCACCGAAAAGACCGCAGTCACACAGAAGGGAAGTGAAGATTAGCTTTCAAGTCTCAATACGAAAAAAAAAGCAAAAAAAAAACAACGTTAGAGCAAAGGAAATTCGTCTTCGTTCCGGAGTTTTTTCTTCTTTCTTCCAACAATCCCTCCACACACACTCACAACACACAACACTTCCCTCAGTCTGAAGTCGTGGGCAACGCCACCACCACCACGAGCTTCAGGAATTCAAAAAATCTGTACTTGGATATACCTGACAAGAGAGGAAGATGGGGGTAACATGGAAAGACAAACTCATCCCAACGCAACACAAGAAGCATCAATACAAGAAAACTGTATCCCATGGAGTGATAAGAGGGTGTCGTTGAACGGGGAATGAGAGGCCGGCCACTCCCAACACCCTTGAGGCTGAGAGGAAGGAGGAAGAGGAGAGTGAGGAGGAGTGGACTACACCTGCACCCACTTCCAGTTGGTGTAGGTTGAGGCACCACCAGAGAGGCAGAGTAGACATCCAGAGAGGGCCGGTGAGGGGTCCCAAATGGTCTTGCAGTAGCCCACATTGGCCATACTCAGAAGCACATCAGCAAAGTCCTTCAAGAAGAGATAGAAGTTGCGTTCAGCGCAGTTCTTGGCGTGGTTCTCATCGTAGTTCCACTTGCGAAGTGAATCACGAACATTGATGAGGTCCAGCCAGGCGGCGAGGATGTAGCCCCAGAACTGTGCCACACGAGCGTGGCGGTGGAGCGTCTTGTACTCCCCTGGAATAACCTTGTACCGCATCATGAGAGCAAAGTTGTCGCCCACCACGAAGAAGATGCTAGCAATGTGGCGAAAGAACTCCACAAACTTCTTGAACTCAGTGTTCTCAAAGCCCTGAGCCTGGGTCACCTCCGTCATGTCGCGGATTTTGGGGATATCACCAACAAACTTGCCCATGCGCAGAAATGAGCGCGCCACACCAATGGAGCGCACCACACGTGCGTAGTCCGCCGCCCGACCAGGGTTGCGGGCCTCCGTGAAGGCAAAGAGAATCTTGAAGATACCAGCAACCAGCTTGAAGAGCTTGTCTCGTGCCTCAGACTCACTGAGGAGCTTCGCCAAACGATCAACGTCTCCCTTGGCCATGATAATGCGAGGAACGAACCAGCGAATACCAAGAAGAGCAACAGCCTCCCACCACGGATCCCACAACAGGAGCAATCGAGCTTGATCGATACTGATTAGTGGCGCCAGGGCAGCACTTTGTGTGTGAGCTTCAAGAAGGAAGATCTCGTGTGATCTGTATGTCTATGAAAGACTAGAAGCACAGCAAACAACTATCCTATTTTGTGCAGATGAATAACGATGAAGATGGGCATTGAGTGTGTTGCTGGGCAAGAAGTTGAGCTACAGGATGGAGCTAGCCAGTAGTGCTCAGGCCACAGAGAGGCAGGGAATGACAGCTTCGGGCAGCATGTAGCACTCTGTTGTGTCGTCCACCACCAGGTGCAAATGAGCACGCGATGATTCAGGCATATACGAAGATGAAAAAAAAAAAAAAACGAACCCAAGTAGTGGCCTACGGTATTCATGCGGTTGTTGGGGAAGCACACCCCAACGAACAACAACAGCCTCCGGCACTCTGGCTCATCCAACGCCCAAACACAACTGCGCCATGGTGCATCGACATAGAAATGTGAGCCACACACCCTTCGATATTAGCTGCACTGCGAAAAGAGAAAATAAAGAATTGCCAGCGGACACGGTCTTGGTGGAGATGCCTTCCTCTGCCGTCCTCCTCACAGACAAGTACCACTGACTGATTCACTTACTTTTCGCAGCACAAACATCGTCACAGGCAGCACCAATCATCCCCCCATCCTTTGTGTGGAGTCCTCCCCCTTAGAGCTTGTTTCCACGAGCATTGAAGGTGGAGTGGATGACAAAACAGAAACAAGAAGAGGAGCTCAGCAGCGAAGGAGCGCATGCAGTGGGCTCCACCTCTTCACACACCACGGCCCATCACAGTATGATACCGGCACGCCCATTCCTAGCAGCACCTCTGTCCAGCTTCCTCACAACACAGTGCACGACCTCATCGCAATCACAACTTTTCATCTCATTTGAAAAAAAAACAGGAAGGAGAGCTATTCGTTACAAAGGTTGCTTCGTTTTAATCATAAAAAGAGTATCTCTGCCCATCTGCAGTGGATGGAGGAAGGGCTCCGCTGAGCGTCACCCACACTGACTCCTCACATCCTGTTGCCGCAGGTGTTCTCCTTTGGAAAACAAAAGATGGTCTTCTACATTTTTCCAGTCATCGTGTTTGTAGCTTCCCTCCTGGTTTTTTTTCGTGTTTCAGATCCAGCTCCCAATAAAAAAAAAAAAGACCACTATGAACTTAAAAAGCTAGAACGGGACGATAGATGAAAAGAGAAGGGGCGACTGCCCGCCAATGCCCGCGCAGCACACGTCTCGCCCATCTTCTCTAGCACTCACTAAAACAACAGCAAAGAAAAAAAGAACGTCGCAGACGCGCGATAAAACAAACATGTTGGTTCTCCCACATCCCTCATGATGCTGAATATGACGGCACACATCCACACACATGGACGTCCATGCTGGGTGTGTGGGTGTGTCTCGTCCATTGAGGAGGATGCAGAGCCCCATTCGTTAGATGGTCGTTCCCATGACTGAAGGGCTACTTGAAAGGGTCCAGTGGAGGTAGAGTGAAGAGGCACCCGACACAGCCAGGAAGGCGCCCTGCAAGCCCTCACTGGGTGCATAGTACTTCTTGGCATAGCCCACGGTGTTGAGGCTCACCAGCACGTCGGCAAAATCCCGAATCGTGGAGATGCCCGTGCGCTTAATCATCCGGATAGCAGCGGGGGGGTCGTACTCATAGCGGCCAACAGCTTCCACGAGCTCCATCGAGTGAAAAATGACGCCAAGGACGTATCCCCAGAACTGAGCCACACGGGACTGGCGAATCAACACGCGGTGGTCGCCAGTGAGCATGCCGTAGCGCGAGAGGAGGGCCACATTATCTCCAATAATGAAGAAAATCTCCGCGGTGTAGCGGAAGAACTCCACGAGCTTCTTCTTGTCGGTCCATCGGAAGCCTTGGGCCTCGAAGAGGTCGCTGAGGTCCCGCACCTTTGGCAGGCACTCCACAAACTTACCCATGCGCAGAAACGAGCGAAAGTCATCGATGGAGTCAATGAAGCGGGTGTAGATGGCAGCTCGGGCAGGGTTTGCAGCAAACACCTTCAGTATCTTCACCAATCCTACCATCAGCTTGAAGAACTTGTCGCGGCCATCGGTGCGCTGAATCACCCTGGACAGCTTCTCTGGAACGCCAGGCATGTGAAAGTTGGTTGTGTGGTTGTGTCTGTGAGTGACAAGAAGAGTGAGAACAAACTGTGTGTCTGTGTGTTGATGATTTTTTTCTTCAGTCAGTGTAAGGCTCCTACACCAGCGCAGAATGAGATTAGGGAAGAAGAAAAGGAGATCATCGGCATGTGATGAGAGGGAGTCCATTCCTCCCTCTGAATTTACTTTGGGGTGGTGGCGGTGGTGCGTTGTGCTGCGCCAAGTGCAGTAGGTTTTGTGTAGTGACGGTTCTTCTTCCGTCTGGGGGCTATCTTTTGAGATCCCATCCCTCAATCCCCGTGTTGTGGATGCAGCAGTGTGTGAATGGGAAGCGGGGGTAGTGTTAGCGAGGAAACAACGAACGCAGCAGTGGCAGCTCCACGGTTCCAATGGAGCTATAAGCCGCGTCAACGGGGCCAGCCACAAATGGGGGCGGGGGGCATCCAACATCGTCGAAAAGGACTGAAAACAGGGGAAAAAAAAGAACCAAGGGTGGCAATAACCCGCGCGCATCTCGTCGAGGGCCTCACTCACTCACTCTCCCCTCAACCTCAGAGTTCGTTCCCCCACTCACGCCTCCACACAGCACCACACTACTGCATAGGGGGGAGAGGAAAGAGAAGAACACAAAGGATGGGAAAGTGAAGAGGAACACATGCGTAAGTCGGCGTCGTTATGGGACGAATTTGGAGCGCAAGGAAGAAAAATACACCACCGCTGTGTGTTGCTGGAGATGAGGAGGATAGAGTGAGCGAAGTGGTGTGTGTGCGTGAGTGTGTGTGGGTGTGTGTGGGTGGGTGGGCGTGGTGCGCCAGACCACAAATGCGGGAGGGGGGAGTCAAGAAGGAATGAAACAGAAGAATCGTATTGCGGTCGATGGAGGAATGGCACACGCGAAGGCATCATCAACATTCGGAATCAATATGGGGGTGTTGGTGCATTCAACAAGAAGAATACGCAGCAGCCGATGATGTATAGATGCATGACCCCCCCCCTCTCCTCTTTTACAAGAAAACCTGTTGCACTATAGCTTTGCCTGTGGCTTGTGCCCTAGTTGTCGCTTCTTATCCTCTAGCTCAATCATCTCTTCACGAACATTACAACGGGCTTGCTTCTCATAGCGGTCAAAAAAGTAGCGTGTGCGGAACCATTGCTCCTCCTTGAGGAAGCCCGACAGGAACTTCAGCCGACCCTCGCAAAAGGCCACATCGGATAGCGCGCTGTACTCCCGGCGAATGGCAACGGCGTATTGACGCTTGTACTTCGTTGGGGGGAGGCCAAGGACGGCGAGGTCGAGGTCGAGGAAGAGGTGTTTGATGTCATCCTCCTCACCACGATGCTTCGTCGCGGCCTTGGCCATTGGAAAGACGGTCGGCGGTTTCGTTTCCATGTGCGTTTTGGTGGCCATGATGAGCTCACACACCTTCTCCTCCACGAACTTGGCCATGGCTGGGTCAGCCCAGAGCCACTCCCGCCGCTTCGACTTGATCGCATAGGCGCTCGCCTCCTCGGGGTTGGCCCCTGCATCGGGAGGGCAATTAAATTTGCGTGCGGACTGCAGAAACTTTCGAAAGAGATGCACGCTTCGGGTTTCGTTGTTGACGTTGCCGGGGACGTAGACGGCGTCGTGGAAGAGAATGGCGAGGTCGAGGATGAGGTCGGAGACCCAGGCGGGGTATTCCCCATCGCTGTCATCGCGGTTGGCTGGGGCGAAGGAGCAAACCCCGCGGTAGTCCTTCAAGTCTCGCAACATCAACTCAAGGTGGTGCATCGTGTGGTAGTAGCGATGGGGCTCGGTGTAGCGGCGGAAGATGAAGCGATGATATGCCTTGGTGGCGGGCGCGATGACAACCGTCGAGGCAGTGTGGGGAGCCTGCAACACAGAGGAGGTGGAGCTGGTGAGGTGCCGCGAAACGCCCTTGCGACGGAAGGCGCAGGAGGGGAATAAGTGCTGCGCACATCGCTGCCACGCCAGGAAAGTCTCCTCATACTCCATCTCGTTCGCAAGAGGATGTCAGTGTGTATCGTATGGTAAGGGGAGGAGAGTAGGAAGGAACCAACGTTGTGTGGGTGTGTGGGTGGGTGTGGGTGGGTGTGTGGGTGTCAGTGGGAGAGTACCGCAATTCAATCGTGGGTGGGTGGATCTCTTCACGAGCTGGCTCCCGCCAAGCAAGACTCTTGCAAGCAGAACGAGAGCGGCTGATCAGAACCGCACGTTGATGGTAGCTCCGCTGGGTATTCCAGTGGGGGGAGGCTAGACAAGGATGTGTGAAGAGAGAGAAGCAGGAAATGTGACATGTGTTGCACGCAGGCAATGGTACTCCCCAGCACATCAACTGTAGTTGAGCTGTAGTAGAGAAAGTGGTCGGTTCCCAGCATCTCTCCCACATAACAAAAGGATGCTGGACGAAGATTGGATGGAAGCAGAGCGAAACACAAGATGCGTGCCGAGCAACGCACAACATCCTCATTCATTCAGAGTGCCGAGGTGCCATCTGTCAATAATACAGATTGCTGTAGTAGTTGTAGTTGTTGAGGTACACCGGTGCTACAAAGTTCTTGCTGTAGTACTCCGATGAAGTAACGTTGATTTGCTGCAGCAGGCGCTCAATATGAGTGTTGATGACGGTGCTACCCACATCTGGAAGCAGTGTAAAGTGCAAGCCTACATAGACCTTGAATTCGTTCTGCTCCACTTTTGACCAGTCCACGGAGTCTTCGTCGTCCTCCTCGCCTTCCTCTCGCCCACCACCCAGCATGCCTCCAACGAAGTGAAAGCGCCGCCATCGGGCACGAAAGTAGGCAAGCTTCTTGAGAACGTCGCCCGTCTCGAGAAACTTCACTGCTAACAGGATGCACGCAGCCAGAATAACCTTGCGGTTGTGCTTCCCCACCATGCCTTGCACGACCAACCGCTCAAAGTACCAGTACGCGTGCGCCACGGTGCTGAGCTCGAGCAGTGAGCCATCCTCCAAGGCGTAGACAAGCAACTCATTCTTGATCTTTCGCAGCTGAGTGAGCTTCAGCTCCCTAACCTCCAGCTCAGGGTGCTGGACGTAGAAGTTGTGGTTCAGGTCCTTCTTGAGGATCTTCTTGTCAACGAAGGAGATGACGGATGTACGGTATGAAGGCAATACGATGCACTTCCGTCGCCGCTCTCCGCCAGTGATGTTGCCAGAATCCAGAAAAAAGGCATTATCGAAGGCGGCATTGCGGCGGTGCTCTGTGTAGTTGAGCAACTTGCCATAGCTACGCATGCCTCGCTCACTGTGCATCCCTCGTCCTTTTCCTCCCGTCGTCGCCGATGAGCTACTACGACTGCTATGGCCACTACTTCTGCTGCTATTGCTGCTACTGCGCGAGTGGCTGCTGCTGGATTTGCCGTCGTCATCACCCCCGCTCGCGGTGCGATGATGGTGCTCCTTGTCCGAGCTTTCGGAACTGGTTGAGGAGCTCACATGGCAGTCTTCGTAGTTACCGCGGAGATAGGCCCCGTTGACAACAAAGTCCTGATATGTATTCTCATCCTCATCATCTGCCCCATCCATCATATCCATCTCCGTGCGGGTTCGACCTCCTCCACGACGGGAACGTTCCGCCCCCGCCCCCGTGGGCCGAGAGCCACCCTCATCCTCCCCACTCGCAGACTTACCTGAGCTGTGTGAGTGAGTAGAGGAAGAGGATGAGTTACTCCGGCTGCTCTCTCGGCTGAACGACTCCCCACGATAGGGCTTCACAACTTGGCCCTCCTTCCACAGAAGAGTACCGCGTGGGGCGTAGTTGATGAGTATCGTGCATAACGAAACCGGTGTGGCTGCAGCACGGACAAGGGTGGTTGACGGCCGCCGTCGGGATGTGGCGGTGCGCTTCACCACATTCCGAGGCACGCTGCTTGACTGACTGCGGGCAGAAGGACTTGTGCGGCGCATGGAGGAGGACCGGCTCTGTGTGGGTGAGGTGGGCGTGGCTGCGGCGCCGGGGGGAAGGGGGGAGAGTGCGTGGGGGCGCGCACCACTGAGTTCTGCCACGGCATCCACCGTGGTGGATGTTGGGGAGGCGGAATCCATCCCCGCCGAGTACGCATCGGCCTTCTCTCTGCATCCATCACAAGTGAGCTCCTCCGTGGCGTTCTTCCAGTTGCGGGTAGCTTCCCTGCGGTGGTTGGCCCGCTCGGCAGAGACGCTGCGGCTACTGGAGCTGCTGCACGCCACGCTAGGTTGTGGGGCCAACACAAAGCGGAGGCGAGCGACCTGGCCATCCCCAGTGACGATGTTCTGTACCGTGAGAGAGGATGGCTTCGATGCCAGGTACTCCATCCCGTCAGTGGCCATGGTCATTGGGGGAGTCGTGGCGACGGACTCCCCGTCATGGCGGCCGCTGCTGGAGGAAGAAGAGGAACGATGATGGCGTGCCTTGGTGGCCACCACACTCTCTTCGGTCCGACCTCGCGTTGCCATCAGGTTCCCCACGGTGCTCAAAAACGTGATTTGACGCCGGCACCCGCGGCTCACCCCATCCGCCCCGTAGCCGCGGTTTCGCGTGAGCACCTGCCGGGTGGAGGTGGCCGGTGGGGGGCCTCGGGACTCCTCCTCCTCCTCGGCAGCCTCGTAGTCATCCTGCGCGGCTGATTCCGGGACTTCCTCGTCCGCCATCACCGCCCGGGGTGAGATGGACGAAAGAAAGGTGGTCGCACGCGATGCCTGGATGGAAGATGGCCGGTGGACCGCCGTCCGCCGGCGCTGCGGAGCAACGTCAGCCTCCAGTGGCTTCATCTCATCCTCTTCCATGGTTGATACCTCAGTTTGATGCATCACTTAGATGCACCACATATAGTAAAGCAAAGCAAATTAGCGAGCCGCGACACGTACTATCGTGGTCGAGCTTCAGCCGTGAATCTCCCTGGCACACACACACACAGCCTGCCATCTACGTGCAATGGTCCAAAGACACAACAACAATAAGGATGAGAAGGATGACACGTTACAACACTACGGAATTCCACCAGCAGAGCATTTTCATTGTTTTGCCGACACAAAAGAAAGGAAGAAAAGGCGGAAGTTGTGTCGTTAGACATCATGGAAAAGCCATGATGAGCGTCGTTGAAGAGAGCAGTCCACGCACTACTTGCCACACCACACATCAATTGCGTAAAGGATGTTGTTGGCTGTAGTGGGCAAAGGCATGAGCTCGCTTTAGCAGGGGAATCAGCTCCTCTCCGCGGAATCGCCCCAAGCCACCACCTTGCGCCAGAATCTCACTATAGAACTGCACTCCATCCGCATAGGGTGGCACCGTCTGCCCAGGCATGGGCTTCGTGGCCACAGAAACAGGCACCGGCTCGCAGCAATGATCGGAGATGGCGAGTGGGGTGCTATGATCAGCAATCACGGCCATCGTCGATCCTGGCGGCAGTGAGTTCCAGAGCCGCTGCATCGCTTTACCGCACCGACGAAGCATTTCTGCCTTCATGGCCAAATTAGCGTCGTGGCCCGCATCATCCACTCCCTTCACATGCAGGATGGCGATGTTGAAGGGGGATATCTCCGCATGGGTGGCGCTGGTTGGGTGCGTGGCGGGGCACTGCAGACGAAGCGCATGCAGGACAGCATCCACCTTCACCTCCAAGTTGGAGAAGTAGTCCCCAGTAGCCCCATCCATCCCTTGAGGTCCATCCACTGTCGGGTAGCAGGCCAGGCAACTCGTCCCACTCAAGCCGCAACACATGCCCAGACCCTTGATGATGCATGTTGGGGCCGCAATGAATCCCTTCAGTCCATGACGAACCTCAAAGGGCGGAACCCATCCCTTCTTCGCTGCCCCGCGAAAGAGAATGAGATTTGCGACAAGCTTCCGCGTCACATCTCCACGCTCGGCGGCCTCACAATTGGCACGTCGCCGCGCTGCGTTGATGGGGTGGGCCTTCAGCATGGCCGTGAGCTTGGCCGAGGCCGCCTCAACAAGACGGCAGGTATACACCGCGGCCTCGTACTCCGCATGGTCCGGCGGAACTGTGGGCTCACAACGGAGCAGGTACCGCCCATCCTTGAGCGGATCGGTGCCAGTGATGGCATCAGAGAGACGGCCAAGTTTCCCACCAGGGCCTTGTCGGGCCCCACTCAATGCCACCCCACAGCGGTGCTCCGTCGCGTACTGAATCTTGATCATGTGCGGGTAGTCAAAGGGAACCCCATGGAGGTCCCTCTCCACCAACGTTCCATGAAGATCTTTGCACAGCAACGGACCCTCCACCGTGAAGTCGCGGTCGCAGCGTCGGTGGCTCACGAGCATCCGACCCGAGGCCGCCTCCACGGCAGGACTACCCACTGCCCCCTCATCCTCCTCTGGGTCGGCAAAAGTGGCGAAGTTACTCTTGAAGGCCACGTCCTCGTCACCCAAATCGAGGCCCGCACCAAGGGCTTCATAGGCACCACGGCCACGGTAGTACTGTGGCGGGGGGTAGCCAAAGAGGCTCAAGTGTGCCGTATCACTGCCGCAGCTCATCCCAGCCATGTAGGGGTCCATCATGCCACTCACCCCGGCCTGGGTGAGGCAGTTGAGGCCGGCCTCGGTCTCCACCCGCGGGAGGGGCGAACCCTTGAGGAGCACAGGCTGGAGGCATGGCGGCAGGCCGTGTGTGGGGGCACCATCCGCCCTAACGGGGGGAGGCGGGGCCCCAGACACCCACTCCAGCGGCGTGCGCCCCTTCAGCTCCGGGTAGGTGTTGTCACCAATGCCGTCAATAATGAAGATGATCATGGGCGGAGGAACGAGTGGAGCGGCATAGCGTGCATCTGCTTCAACCGCCGAGGGGCGCAGTGAGGGTGGCAACGCACACAGACGCTGGTGGAGAGCCGGGGCATCGGCTGACAAGTGGGCAGGCACCGCCCCACTGAAGCGCGATCCATAAGCCGAGAGGCACCACGCTGAAGAGAAGGGCTCTGATTCGGGCAGCAGACCGCAACTAGATTCCTCCGTACACGCTTCAGGGTGTGGCCCGGTGCTACAGTACATGCACGCCACCACACCATCAGGGGACGTGGTTGAGGGTATCGGCATGATGATCCGCGTGTCCTTTGCCTCGTACCCGCGCACCTCCGCCAAAATATCGAGCCACGCCTTCATCCGAGTGGATACCCTGAAAGCCTCTCCATAGATGTGAGCTCGGACAGGATCGTTGGCAGTGACGGATGAGGGTTGATTCGCCACGCATGGCAAGCAGTCCTGATGGCACGGAAGAAGATGGACGTAGCGTGGATATGCGCACAGGGTGCGGGCAGCACCCAAGAATTCGGCCTCCCTTGCGTCGCCAAGCCAGAAAGGATAATCAGTCTGGCCACGTTGAAGGGTCCCGTACACAAATACGATGTGCTCCATCGGCATGACTCGTGAGAAACTTGAGACGCAGAACGTGCGGTAGGAATGGCCTCACCCAGCAATCAACCACGCTCAGCAGCAGCACTTCACAGCACAGCGGCCTCAGAGATAGAGAAAGGAAGAAACGTGAAGAAAAGTTAGAATACATGCATTTATTAGCACACATTCAATATCAAAGCCACAGCGCATGAGCACGTGTGCCCCCCCCCTCCGCAACATGCGGCGGAGTACAGCATCAACCCCCTCTCGCGAGGGGCATCATGGCAGATCTTTGTTTTGTACTCGACGAAATGCGTATTTACTACGGGCATCAGCAAAAACAAAAATAATAAATCCATCTCGGTGTTGAGGCTGCCTCTCCCCCCTCCCCCAGCCCACATCCACGTACACGGCAGATATAGCCCAGAGCATCCTGTGTGGATGACGTGTTGTGGATCGTGGATGAGGTCCTCAATGCAGGGGCCGATCCATGGATATGATGTGGTGATGGGAATGTCGCTGTCTTGGTCCGCAGCCTTCCTCTCCCCTCCACGTGGAAGAGCGTGTGGATGGAATTTGTTGTGTTTTTTTGATTGTTTGTTTGGTTTGACCACGAGGTAACAGAAGAAGAAAAAATAAAGGATCAAAAAAATCGTTGCCAATCACAACGAGGAGAGACTCTACCTTTGAGTGAGCTGCAGCTGCTCATGTCGTGCAATAATCAGGTGTGAAGCAGGGCACGAACACCAACGAGGGCCACCAAACAACAAAAAAGAGGAACTAGCAACCGCAGTCCCTGTTCCACATGTTCAAGTGCGTTGAGTGTTCGCTCATGTCTGACAGACGAGGGTAGGGACGCGGGTATAGAGGAGAAGGACGAACCGGAACCGGGCCCATGACAATAGAAGCAGGTAGTCACGGACATGTAGCGGCCCTCCTTCAACAACCAGAACCCAGAGCCCCACCTTCTCTGCCCGCTTCAGAACAGGCATTTTTTCGACGGCGGTACGTTACCGTCATCGAATTGCAAACGTGAAGTGAAGAGAGAGAGGGAGAATAGTCGATAAGCACTGCAATTTGATGTGTGTGGTGTGTGTGAGCCTCTCTCCACACCCACACACAAGTAGCCTACATGATGGGTTTGCTCCATTCCTTTTCTCTTCGCTTTCCCAAAATAACTTTGTTGTTGTTGTTGTTGTTGTTTTTTTGTGTTTTTCCAACTGTCATTAGCCAATACATGACAGGTTTTGTGGGGCGATACACGGACTCCCACCGCCACATTTTCCTTCGGATATTGCAGCTGCGAACAACTGCTTGGGCGGTGAGGCCGGTCTATGCGTGGGGGGTGGCCCTTCAACCCTGCCAAGCCCTCCACCAACACACGGCGTACTCTCCACACATAACCCCCGCGTACGCACTTGTGTGCGTAAAAAGGAAGAGGGGGAGGGGGGAGGAAGAGGGCATGAGAAGGGGGGAGATAGAATGGCACTCCATGAGCACATCAAACACTCACACAGCATCCCAGCCACCACCCCCGAAACACATCTCCATCGGAAAAAAGAACGAAAAATATCCATTGTACAGGGGTGCCCCCTCCTCCTCCGGGGCCGTGCTACCGTGGGACAATACCAGACGACCGAGAAGAACGCGCGGAGTCATTTTCCGCAAGCAAGCACGTTTCAGTTGTTTCACAACCAACTTCCTAATAACTTCTCACGTTTTCAACCCCTGTGAGGGAGTGCCGGTACTTACTCCTGTTCCAACTTGCTCTCCTCAATGCGCTTCTTCGCAGCGGCAAGTGCCTTATCCTGCTCCGCCCGCTCCTTCTTCTGCTTGTCCTCACGTTCCTTACGGGCACGTTCGTACTCGGCCTTCTCCACGAAGTTGTACTTGCGCGCAAGCTGCTGCAGCACATACAGGCGCTTAGCCTCTAGGTCCTTCATGCGCTCATCCTGATTCTCCTTCCGCTGCGCATCGGCACGCTCCCGCTCCTCCTGGGCCTGCTTCGCGCGGGACTCCTGAAGGCGCTTGTTGCGCTCTTCTGCATCGCCCTCTGCGGCACGGCGCTCATTGACCAGAGCCTTCTGCGCCTCCTTCTGTCGCTCTTGCTCCTCCTCCAAACGCTTGCGCTCCTCCTCACGGCGCTTCCGTTCCTCCTCAGCCTCACGGTCAGCATCGGCAGCAGACTCACGGGACTTCTTCGCGGCGTTCTTCTCATTCTCAACGCGGCGCTTGCGCTCCTCCTCAGTCTCCTTCTGGTCCTTCTCAAGACGCTCACGGAGCTCGCGCTTCTCAGCCTCGGACTGCTCACGCAGGCGCTTGGCCTCCTNCTCGGACTGCTCACGCAGGCGCTTGGCCTCCTCCTCACGCTCGGCCTTCATCTTTTCGCGAGACAGACGGGCATCCTCCTTCTGCTTCTGCACCTGCTCAAGGCGTTGCTTCTCGGCTTCCTCGCGCTCCTCCTGGGCACGCTTGCGCTCTTCCTCACGGCGCTTGCGCTCCTCAGCAGCAGAGTCGTCCTCCTTCGTATCACGGGACTTCTTTGCAGCCTCGCGCTCCTCGGCCACACGGCGCTTGGCCTCCTCCTCGGCCTCTTTTTCCTGTTCTTCCTGGAGTTCTCGTAGCTTTCGCTTCTCCGCCTCAATCCGCTCTCTGCGCTTCTTCATTTCCTCCTCGCGCTCAGCCTTCATCTTCTCGCGTGCAAGGCGGGCCTCCTCCTTCTGCTTCTGCACTTGCTCAAGACGCTGCTTCTCGTCTTGAGCACGCTGCTCTTGGAGGCGCTTACGGTCTTCCTCACGGAGGCGGCGGTCCTCGGCTGCCTGCTTTTCAGCCTCAGATTCCGCAGCCTCACGGGACTTCTTCGCATCCATCTCTTCAGCAGCACGGCGCTTGCGCTCCTCCTCGGCCTCCTTCTCATGCTGCTCTTGGAGTTCACGGAGCTCGCGTTTCTCAGCCTCAATTTGTTCGCGCAGGCGCTTAGCCTCCTCCTCACGGTCGGCCTTCATCTTTTCACGAGAAATGCGGGCCTCCTCCCTCTGCTTTTGTACCTGCTCAAGACGCTGCTTCTCGGCCTCGGCGCGCTCCTCCTGGACGCGCTTGCGCTCTTCCTCCATTGACTTGCGTTCCTCCTCTAGCTCCTTTTCGCGCTTCTGTTGCTTCTGCTGTAGTGCCTGGCGGCGACCCTCGTCTTGTTGACGGAGTTGCTCATTGCGCTTGCGGGCGGCTTCCGCCTCCTGCTGGCGCTTCTCTGCCATCTCTTCCTGCACACGGCGGCGAAGCTCACGCTCTTCCTGGGCCATCTCCTCGGCCGTGGATGGGCGGTCCTTCTTCAGTAGACGCTTGTTGGTGGTATCAAAAACCTCCTTGGGGATGTCATCCTCTGCCGCTGGACGCGGCGATTCACGAGCGGCGGTCACCATCTCGTGTGAGGTTAGGGGTATGGAAGGGTGTGGGATGTGTATGATCCAAGAGGCTGAAGAAAGCCGAATCAGGAGAAAGAGGGGATTGACTGCTTAAGAAGATTGAGGCAGTTGTTTGTCGTTTTTTTTTGTGTGTGTTTTGAAGAGAAATCTTCGCGGACGGTACAGAAAGCGTTGACCTTACATTTACACAACACAACACATCGTGTGAGATAAGGGAAGAGAGAGAGAGGGGGGAGAAAAGGTTCCAATGTCATGAGCAGATTGATCTAGTATGAACGGCACGCACCTCTGTGCCATTGAAACTCCACATCACACGGAGAGAGAGGTAGACTTTCGGGACTGGCAGGAATCGTTGATTGAAGGGGAAAAGGGGGGAGCAGTGAAGGGATACCTGAAGAAAAAGCCAAACGGGCTCTGACATTGAAGCCCCCTACGACTGGTACGCTTCGTAGGAATCCCTTCATCTTCCAGCTCCCTTCCGTTAAAGAAATGAGCCACGAGGATAGAAAGTAGGTGGCGGCCCAGCGCTGTCAGTACCCTATGACGCCACCTTCTCTACACCGTCTGCCTTGATACTGATCAAGAAAAAAAAAAGAGAAAACAATCAAACAAAAAAGTCGGAAGTTTTCATAAATAGAGAAATGCTCGACTACATCGTGCCTCCGAGAAAATCCCAAAACACCCATAGGCCCTGCACGTGTATTTCCCAACACTTCCGCGTTGACACGCATGTGTGAAGGGGGAGAGCAACATGGTCGTGGGGAGGCTTGCCTCTCAATTCCCACAAGCACAACCTGATTGCGCTGCCCATCTACCATTAATCTGTACTGCGTTGAAAAAGGACATTGAAAAAACAACACGGGGTGCTTTGAGCTGTGCCAATCCAGCGCGACAGAAAAAAACAATGCTCACAGGACTGAGCACACAGGACGGTTGTTGGCATTGGGAAACAGGTGCAGTGCCATCGCGAAGCAAATGAAGAGGTTCAGAGCCAGTTTTCGCGAGGTACTTCACCATTCTTCGTCGAGAATAAACACGACGGGGTTAGGGTGCCGTTGGATTAGGGCACTTCCTTTGGAGGGAAGGGTGCATGTCATTACTTGCGGCTCTTCGTGAGGCGCTCCTTGCGCTTCTCCTGGGCGGCACGACGCTCCTTCTCGTGCTCAAGGAACTCCTTGTGGTGCTCCTTGCGCTTCTCCTCCTCCTTCTCCTCCTTCTTCTTGCGCTCGCTTTCGTACTCAGACTTGTCCACCACCTTGTACTTGCCCTGAAGGCTCTCGCGGATGCGGCGGCGGCGGTCCTCCAGCTCATCGTACTCAATCACGTGCACCTCATGCACATCAGCCGCACGGCGCTCCTTGTCCTTCACGATCTCTTCAGGGACGCCCTTCTCTGGCTCGTCAATACGGAGAAGCATCTTGTCGGCATCCTCGTCCTTCTCGGGCTTCACATCGGGGTTGGCCTCCGCACGGGGGACGCTCAGGCGGTCATACCAGGGCTTTGAGTTCTGAGACATGGTTGTAGTTTGGGGATGAAGTTGAAGAGGGGCTTGTGAGAGCTAATCTAGATGAGAGAGAAAACAGAGGGGGTAGAGGGCAATGGAAGTTAAGCAGCACACACAAAAAGGAAATAAGGAAGCAGCTTCTACACGAAGTCCTCGCACATTCTCAGTGAAGTGGCCATGGCAATTTAGATCAAAATGATGACAGAAACCAAGAATGTACCGAGATGACCACAGCCTAGGCTATTGCATCGACACTTCCACGGCAAATTTCCGTACTTCATAGGGCTTTAACGGAGCTTGGTGAAGCCAATCTTCTCGGCGTTCTCACGGAAGCACTGACGGCAGATGTTGAGCTCGTACTTGCGGATGATAGCCTTCTGGTTAGAGCAGATGACGCAGTGGCGGGAGCCCTTGCCCATGCCAATCTTCTGGCGGGAGCGCCATTGATCAAGGTGGCCCATGGTTTTCTTTGTGGAGTGGTACCTGTGAATACGAGTAAACCAACACGAACAATCGAATGCGAAAGAAAGTAAGGAGAGAGAGAGAAGAAAGTGGTACCATGACATGCACTGAAAATAACTTTGTCCGTGCCCGTCAGCCTACTCAGTTCATGCTATCGTTGACCCAACACTTCCGATCATGCTAATTCTGTGATACTCATGCAAACTCATCCAAGGCAGTTAAAAGAATAGCTTGTGTGCCGATGTACGTCTTGCTCCCCTCACCACTCCCATCTACTGGGCTGTAGTACTCCCACCAACGTCCACCTCGTCGCACAACCTCCACAACTGCACGTCGCACTTGCACGTAGAATGCCTCCATAGCAGCCTTCAGGGAGTCATCGAGGAGTTCCGCCTTGGTCAAGTATAGCGACTTCAACGAATGCAGGAGAAGCATGTTGGTTGACGGCCAAATGTATCCCATCCACAAGTTGTCATGTTCCACTCCATTTGTCCGAGCGTGTCGGACAGACTCGTAGGAAACCGACATTAGTCCATAGGGCGTCATCAGCTCCTTTGACGCCAGAGACAGTGTTGCCTTCACTTTGCTGATATCACGCTGCACCACACCCAACAACACGGGGTAGATATTTGCGTAGCCAACGTAGGGTGAAAATCTTGTTTCCACACAGCCAGAACGGTCAGCATACCGCTGATTCTCTTCATCCCAGTGCATGCGATTTAGATGGGCCTCCCAATTCACCTGGACGCTCTCAGTGAGGCCGAGATGGCGCAGCTCAATGCGACTGATCAACTGGCTCAGGAGTGCGATCCACGCGAAGAGGTCCACGTGGGCCTCCATTCGATGCTCTCCAGGACACACATCCCTCGGGTAATCGTCCATGCCACTTGAGGGAAGGCGAGACCCATTACGCGACCTCCAGCGGTACGTAAGCCAAGTGGACGGGTTTTCCGTTGGCATAACAGGCCACTGCTCCAGGGGAGTACGATTGGTGGAGCAGTTTCGACTGTGTGCGTCGGTGGCACCGCCACATTGCGTCACGTGCCACCAGGCACGCCAGCGCTTTAGCGACGGAAGCAATTGCCGTAGGAACTCCACGTCAGCTTCGGCCTCAAGCTCCGTGTACGCCGGGGTATTGCGGACCTTTTTCTTGTTGGCCTTACGGAGACGCTCCGGGCGTCGCTCAATTTCATGGAGAAGCTCCTGCAGTCCCACAAGCAGCGTGGGCGGGGTTGCAAACGAGATATGTTCAACCCGCAGGGAGGCCGGAACTAGTGAGCGAGTGTATGCAGTGAAGGCAGATCTGGCGGGAATGAAGCCGCTTACTGGATCCTGAGCACCGAGAAACCACGAAGCAAGCACATCCTTTGCAACCTCCTTGTTCCACCTCGTAAGGACCAGCAGCGGGAGCCCTGTCAGCCACTGCTGTCCAAAGGCCTCATCCGTTCGAGAGCCCACCAACGATGTAACTTGCTGAACGGCATGTTGAGCAGGCACCACGTCTCTGTCAGAGACGGCGACTGCTTTCCCCTGTGCATCCCACGCCGCGTCCACTGAATCCACGGAGCGTAGGTACTGGCCACTACTGACAGACATCGATCCCAATGTTTCGGCCAGCGTGTACACGCCAATTTGCTCAAACAGCGAGTTGCTTGTGTTGGATACCCCACTTCGCACCCAGCGCCGCACGATCTTCCTGGTATGCTCCTTGATAGCTTTTTCACGACGACGGAAGCCGTTGGTCAGTTGGCAGGTAGTGAGACGCGCGTCAGAGGCAGCCGCGGGCACAGTGTCCGGGAGAAACGACAACTCCAAGCGGAAATCTCCATCGTAGGACTTCTTCATCACAATCACATTGTGTTGAACGCCATTCTCACTGGGAAGACGGAAGGACTGCGGATCCTTCTCCTGAATGAAGGAGAAAGCAGTCGATGGCAAGTCTCGGAGATCCAGGTGCTGCCGCCGCAACTGTTCTGCTGCATGGCCCATGGCGATTCCGCGACCACCCGCCGCAGCACGCTCCAGAGGCGTGCCCCCAACGGTATCAGAAGACTTCAGCGCAAAAGCCTCGTCTGCATTCACGGAGAGCCCGAAAACCTTCCATGGAGCGGTGTCGAAGAGGGGGTTGTGGTCATCGTAGGTGGTGAGTCGGAATCCTTCCAGCGCACCCTTGGAATTAACAAATGATCCCGCGACTACTGGGCTCCAGTCACCGTCATTGTGCACTGCGTCTGGAGACCCCACTTGCAGTGCAGTCTCCTCCGCTGCACTGTTGGCAACGTACAGAACGAGCTCAATCGGGCGAGGGCTCTCATTCCTACAGTGAAGACGAACATGCCAGGTGTCGCCCGATGGGCTCTTCAGGAACTCCACCTCCATCGACAGGCCATTCCCACGATCCTCAATCGCCTGCCTTCCATAATGAATGCCGTCATGCTTAATCCACCGAACGCTCATCACCTCTGGATCCACGCCACGCTTCTCGGGATTACGAGGGGAGTTCACCTTGTTATGCATAAATGGCATGAGGTGCCGAAGTGAATGGGTACGGTCCACATCATACCACGCCAATCCGACCATCAGCGGTTTATCCGCTCGAGACTTCATTGCAAATATTCGGCTGGGCTCGTAAGTACCCCAGAACATGGTGCGGTTGTACTCCTCCGAGGCAAACAACGGAGGAGCGTTGAAAAAGTCCGCATAACCCTTCTCCATGGACCCAATGACGGAGTCAGAAAACAGTCGATCTGACGCGCGGCACCTAAGATTCTCCAAGGTAAAAAATGGGGTCGAGCGCAAGACAACAATGAGAGGAACAACAAAGAAGATGGCCAAGAACACAGAGTACGTCAGAATACCCCGTCGACGCTCCACTACGATCTTTCGCTTCTCACGATGCTTGAGGGCCCGCTCCGACTCTGGAGGCATTGACACCATCTCCGTCCCTGGTGTACGCCCCGTGGATGCCACATCAAGGCCCTGCTGTTCCCGCGCGGCTGCAGCAAACACTCGCCTGTCGCGCATGTGCATGAGCTCTCGCACAAACGGCAATGTTAGCAAATTTGTTAGGTGGATATGATGAAAAAAAAAGAAAGAGATCAAACAAACCCTAGCAGAGATATCGCTACGGAAAGGAGTATACCGCTTCTCTGGAGAAAAATAAATGCTGAAAAAATGAGCAGAACAAAGGATTTTCAGCTACATGTTCCTCGCATTGAATGTCCGCTTCTTCTTAATCAAATCTGGCAACAAGGGAGCCATCTACATGCTTCAGTGCGTGTGCAACAGCTGAAACTAAAGCCGTGATGGACTCAACAGAATCTTCGGGCTCCGACCCGCTGACACTGAGCTAATTGTTTTACCACGGGTGCCACCAGATTTGTCCAAGTGGTCAGCAGGGCTCATCAGGCCACCTCTCCAGGAATGAGTACCTTCATTCCTACCAACATTTCCAGTTTTTGAGTCCGTGCAACTTCGTAGTGGTGTTTGGTGACCGCAAGACCTCACGGTGGATCCATTCTCGATAGTCATGTCAGACACGGAGCTTCTGGTGTCAGCAACCTCGCTCACCTTCATTGGAATCTCTCCGCGCCCACTGTGTTGTCCCCTGGAGGAAGAAAAGTGTGTGGCGGCCACTTTGGATGTTGTGGCTGACGCCCCACGTTGTAGCCTCACAGAACTATTGAAATAATCCTTTGCCAAGGCATCGGATCTGACGGATGTCCCTCCGGAGTGCTCCACTAAGACAGTCTCTTGTGCATGAGGGTCGTGCTCATTGACAGGCTCCAGCGGAACTCTGGATAATGTGCCGAGTGTGGAGGCCTGTCGCTGAGAATCCCGTGCAGAAGCCCTGAGGCCATTTGATGGATAATTCTCTGGAGTTGTGGCCACTTCATCTTGGTTGAGATGCTTTTCTCGTGTAGCAGCACCCGTCTCTGTGATGATGACTGATGGCGGCTGTCGCTCAAGCAGCCGCAAATTCTCCCATTCGAGTTTATGGATTAACTGCTCGTACTGACGAGAAGATTCGTAGAAAGCGTGCAGTTCGTGGGACAAACGACGAGTGATATGCTCATGGTTCTTTGAGCCACGGTTGAGAATGCAGCGCAGCTCCTCCGCAAACCCGCGAAGTAATCGATTCGTCTCCGAGTCAGTGACGGAATCATTGAGGTTCCCACCCATATCCACCGTTGATCTTACCACGGTTGATTCCATTGACAAATCGAGCATCGCACTTGCCTTGCATTGACGTAGCTCCTCCAGTCCAATGAGACAAGCCTTCAAGACATCGCTCGTCCACTCCAAACGAGGCACTACACCGTCAATCCCCACAGCCATGCTCTGGGTTGATAGAATGGCACCGGCCCTTCCAATGACAGAGTCGAGCACGCCGGATACAGAGTACAACTGGGACAGCGACTGCTGTGTCCCTCGGCCGGTTGGTGTGCGCAATGAAGTCGCGTCACCATGAACCTTCTCATCCCAGAATGGCAAGCGTTCAGCAGTATCCGAAGTTTGGTTTGGAGCGGCAGGACCCCTAGAATAGTCCGCCAGAACACCGACAGTATCAAAAAGAGCTCTTGTGGTGTCCAGCAGTGCCGCTCGAACATCTGTCAAGATCTGGTCACCTCTTTCCAGGGCTAATCGAGCACGTGCCTTCTCCAACTTTACAAGCAAACACCGCGCACGCACAGCATCAGCGACAGTCATGAGCATTCGGCACACAGTTCCAGTATGCAAGGGAAGCGAGTCTTGCTCCCCTTCTCCGTACGCTGTGGCAGCTGCGAGAAGGCTCTCGTCAGAATGATACATCTCCTGGCGACGCTTTGCCCGCGAGTCACTATCCTCTGTGTGAAGTTCCTCCAGAATTTCCTCTAGCATTTCCATTACGAAGTGTCTTTCCTGCTGCTGAGACCGAACAAGGAAAAGCACTTCAGATGTGTGCGACACATGACGCTCTCGAATAGATGACGCCAGCCTTTCAGCAAGAGCCCGGCAACGTTGCTGAAGTTCATGTTCACCTTTCACCGCGAAGCTGTGTATGTTTTTATCCTGGCTCTCCAAACTATGGAGCTGTTGACGGAGACTGTCTCGTTCACTCTCAGTACGCAGCAGCTGGTGCCGAAGACTGTTGTTCTCTTCCTGTAACGATTTCAGGAGCTTGGTAGCCTGGGCAGACTGTGTTCTCGGCGACTGAGATGTCGTTTGGCACTCGTAATTAGACAACCCATGGGGTATTGAGGTCATGCGTGACTCAACCAAGCCACGATGGAACCAATTCTAGAAGCGGAGGGGTGCATAAAGGAAGCCTCAGGCGATCTACTTTGTCTATCCAAATCTACAAAGAATCAATGCACACCTTGAACAGTTGGCTGTCCTAAGGTAGGGTGAAGAGAAAGAAAGAAAGAAAGAGCTAGGGTATGTGAAGAAGCTGTGTCACGAGCCCCCAAGACACAGACACGAGTCAATACTCTCACTCACCCTTTCGCACACTTTACTTCACCGTACCGGCTAACAACTCAGTTTCGTTAATTCGATGGAGAAGAGTTCCGTGATGCACCCGAGTGATATCGCTCAGCCCACATCTTGCCAAGTGCGTCAAAAGACTCCCTTGACTGACGGGTGGCCGCGTCATTTGGTGCACTCTCGGCAAACATAATGCGTCCAAGCCATGGTTTGCTCTCCGGTACAAGCTGGTTGTCAACGCCTCGCAGGACAAAGTCAAGAGCCTGTTCAGTGATGCAGCCATCCTTGCTTGACTTTCGTTCATCATGAAATCGTTGAGCCCATCCTTCCTCTTCTAGCCGCTGAAGGGAGTACAGCATGGCATGATAGGTATCCATGTTCATGGAGAAGTGGCAACGTCTCATGGCGTAGAAAATCGCGAGGGCCTCGGAGTAATTGCGAGCGCGCGCAAAGAGATGCTGTACGGTTCGGACTGACATCTTTCGACCGAGTCGTCCTGTGGCCAGCAGCACCGTTTCCAGCACGTCGACGCCCTGTGCTGTCAGTGGAACACAAAGAAGAATTAAGCGATCCAGAGCGTCGCCTAAGCCACGGCAAACATCCTCCTCAAGAGGCGTTTCAACGCCAACGTTGAATTCCTCCAGCAGAGCACGGAGCTTCCCTAAGCGGTTAGCATCAACTTCCTGTTGTTGGGGGTCAGATAGATCACCCTGGTTGACACTCTCCGCCTTTGCTGTTTCTTGCCACAGGTTGAAGATGGCCCGCCTGGCAGCAGCGGAGCGCTCCATTGCTTGAAACGCTGTTGAGCTATCCAATTGTTCAGTACCTGGCTGGCTGTCGGCCGAATCTTCGCCCGAAGCAGGTCGTGTCCCCACTTGCCTACAATAGCTTGAGCATGCCCATGACAACGAGGGAGCACTCAACCTCAGCGTATGAAATAGGGCATGCGAGGCACGCCTCATTCTTTCTATTATGGAAGATTATCTTTGTAGTGCACGTCAGGTCATATATTTTTTTTAAAAAAGTAAGAAGCAGTGCAGTTCATGGTCGTTGTCATAAGAAAAGCCACCGCAGTGGCAAATCTGCCATCTCACACAAGACGTACGTCTAAGCTGTAAGTGGCAGCACGCATGGAGAAAAACTTGATCATTCGTGTTCTGTCGCCATCCATCAGCAACTCTGCCAAGGGGAAGGAATGAAGGCGGAATAGTTAATAATTCTGTGGGAGACCGATGGAGGTGCAGAGGGGTCCAGAGTTTGTGAAAAGTGAGTTAGTGTTATTCAGTACGGATGCTAGCGCTGGCAGCTCTGACAACAAAGTTCTGCACTACGTACTTCATTCCGGTGTCAGTAGAGGAAGCGACTTAGAGGAAGCCACAAGTCGTCTGTTCATGCCATCAGTGCTCTCGCACCGCTCTCTCGGAGAAGGTGGAGAGTACGATTGATCGTTGTATCCAATCCGCTGATATTCAGTACAAAAAGAGATCCATCGTCAAATTACCGTCTTAGAAATCCAAGCCATCCATATCTGTGTTGCCCAGCCAAGGAATTGCAGCGACAACCCCGCCGAGCAAGGTATTTACGAATGGAAGAGCAATCAGCCGAAGGGGGAAGGCAAGCGCAAAGACACCATAGGCCGTCACTCCGAGAACACACGCTCGCTCCCAGAATGCCTTACGCTTCGCAGAGCCACCAAGAGACTTGAATTTCTTCGATTTGCTCACGGATCCAAATTGGTCACTGGAAGCCGACTCCCGGCTGAGAGCTTGAAGTCTCTGAACCGACGCGGGTACCTGAGGGCTCGCATCCAAAGCTGCTTTGGTTTGCCTGCTGTTAGCTGACGATGCAGCTGAACCGGGATTCAGCTTCTCCTGCTCCTCTCTCCGGAGGGCATCTAGGAGAACGTGAATCTGCGGCGCGCGACGGGTTATCTCCGGGTTGGCGTTTCCTGCAGCATCAATATACTCGCGGGCTTGCTCATATGACTTCTTCATGCCATGCTCCCCCTTTAGACACATGCAGCCCATAACGAAGTATGCTGAGCCGCAGCCACGAGAAACCGCCTTGTCTAGCCACTGACGGTACTTCGGAATACTCTTGAGGGCTTCGCACTGTTCCTCCGAAAGCATGGATGTGGCCGTGGAGCCCTGTTGCCAAAGCTGAGCAATAGCGAGCATGGCACTCACACTACCCAGCTGGGCTGCACGCTGGTAGAAGTGCAGAGCCACAGGGAACAGCGGAAGGAAGTGGCGTGCGCCATTGTCAAAAAGCTCTCCAATCTTCGCGTTAGCTTCTGCACTGGGGTTTTCGTCATCTAATGCACGTTCCAGTAGCATGTGCGCGCCACGGGGGCTGCTTAATTGACTGTAGATGGTGTACAGGGTGATTATACTCTGATCATGAGCGTGATGAAGTGCTGCTAAACGGAGGAAGTGGAAGCAGCCCTTGATATCGCTGTTCTGGAATAGCTCCAATCCCTTGGCCATCAATTGAGTGGCAGTGAGACTCTTCTCCTCATCGTTGGCAAATTCCTCCTCCTCCTCTCCAAACTCACCAATATTCACTCGTGCCTTCTGAATGTCAACGCGGACGCATTCGATACAGTTTTCCAGAGTGCTGGGTTTCGTGCGCAGAAAGCGTGCATGCTCGTGGAGACGCAGCATCTCTTCAAGAACGCGCCTCTGATTTTCTGCCTCCTTCCGACTTTCATCTCCTTCATCCTCGCCCTCCAACAGTGCTACGACCTCCCCCAGTTTCGTGGTGATTTCACTCCTCTCATCTTCGAAATTCTTGAGTTCAGCAATAACAAATTCTCCATGAATGTCATCCGCTGTGGAAGCAACGATGTCGTCGCCTGCTGCCACCTCGTCAGCAGCCTCATCCAGCAGTTTGTCAAGATCCTCCTCCACGTTGGTCAAGCAGTCCGGCACTTCTTCGAGGGGCCCAGCAGGAGCCTTCACAGGGGGCAGCACAGGGAGATGCTCCAGCAACATGGAACTAATATCTCCTTGAGTTACTAGAAGGGGATCCTCACTGTGAATAGGGAGGTCAATCAACGAGGCCCAGCTCGATGCGGTTGTCTTCTCCAAGTCAATCACCATCGTCGCATCGTTCTCAACCCGCCATTCGATCTCCTTAAGAACGGAGGCAAATAGACGCCATTGAATGATGCGCGTCTCGTTATGTCGAATGCACAGCACTGTGGAGTCTTTGATCTCCACGGTAAGATCCCTTGGACGAACACCCTCGGGGAGCGTTACGGGAATGCGAACTTCGAGCGCTACGCTCTCAGAATCCCCTTGAGTCCACCGGGCTTTGCCGATCCCTTCAGTTGTTGGAATGTTCATTCGGTCGATAATGCTCACAAGAAGCTACGCAAGAAATACGGTGTAATAGAGAGATTGCTGATAGGCAGGGAGAAAGGCAAAGCGTCCCCCGGACATCTTCATAGTAAAACAGGATACAGAATAACAAATAACCGGATACCAGTTCTTAAGGAAGCACGTATCGAGATGGTGGGTCCCAAGACCTACCCAGCAATAACGGGTCGCGCAACGACGAGCACTTGGGTTCGAAACAACGAGTCTGACAGCACGCGCTTCTCCACAATTTCCACGCCTCCGTCAGCCAGCGATCTGACAAAATCCTTCTCATAGGTAACTTCACCAAAGTCAATTGTTGTGATGAATTTCAGCACTCGCTTGATGAGAGGGGTGACTACTCTCATGAGAGCTGAGTCCTTCTCAAACGTTTGGGTGAAGAAAATGCACCCAGCTTCAGTTTTTGGATTTCTGAGCATCCTCACGCAGTGCCGAATTGCTTCAGACTGTTGCGGAATAATCATCAGACTTCCCGAGAAGTCCACGAGATCAAACTTTTCTTTGTAGTTATTGTTGTACTCATGAATGCTCGCATGCTCAACTTGAACAACATCACGGAGACTGCAGTTGGCAATGCTCTTCCTAGCGCTGGTCACATACTCTTCGTCGTAATCGACGCCAATAACGGTCATTCCTTTACTCAAGATGATATCACGGTTTGAGATGAGACTTGTCGCTGTGCCAATGCCCACATCCAGCAATACGGTATCTACGGGGCAGCTTAGCAGCACCTGTCGATACCATCTGGAAGTCATACCGACGATCAACGCATCGTAGACGAGTGATCGAAGGGATCTTCCGCTGCTCCAAACTGAGGAAAGCATCGGCTATTGCCTTTGTGTGTGTGTTTTTTTTTTTTGCGAAGCACGGGGAAGAGTCAAAACAAAACGAAGAGCGAAGGGGGAGAGATAGGTGGTACGAAGAAAGAAGGCTAGACTTCACATGGAGTGTTGAAGAACCAATGCCTTCCGCAAAGTTTAGCATTGATCAGCCTGGAACATGTGAATCTGTGATCCAGCAGAAGAGTGGGCTCACTGAGCCTCCATAGTGGCAAACCGGACCGAAGAGCTCAAACTGCTCTCAATGAGGAAGTGTAGCTCCAGGCTTTAGCCGCTTCCGAGCAGCCGACATCCATCGTCTCAACTCTTCCTGAACAACCGAGTCATTTGACAATTGGTGAATTGAAGACAAACCAGACTGTTCATGGTTTTCGTCAGCGTCAATGCAGCTGCCGGTACGGACACACGCGTCAGGTACAGTAACAGCAGGGAAAAAACGACGGAAACGGGTTGGCACCCGTTGTAGGACGTCTCCAAAGAGCGTCATTCGAGCGGAGAGGAGCCAGAATAGCGACCATTGATTGAGGCTGCCATCAGTCGGTATCAAGTGGGATGCAAACGAGATGGGTGGGCTCCTGGAGCCTCCCACAAGAACAACTTCATCCCCCACGGAATCCCACGATAAGTTGCCCTCTCCAAAAATCGTCAAGGCGGAGAATGCAAAAGGGAGTGAACCGTGGCAAGCAGAAACATAAAAGGAATCGGGAAGATCGTGAGTCGTCTGCGCACTCTGTGCGGCTTCCTTCTCGCAGAGCGAGGCAGTCACTTGAGATAGACGCAATGGGCTCAGTGGTGAGCGCGGCCCAGACGGCGACTCAGCCGAGAAGGTACTGAAGCTCCGAGATTGGGGAAACTCCCACCTACGCCACACATTGCTATCCAGGGAGCACGACCACACAGAAGGTTCGGCAACTCCGTTACACTCTCCCCCCATCACCACAAGCGCGCACCCAGTCTCCCGTGCCGTCAAGCAGTTGTCCTGCGAGCTCTCATTGTTTGCACACTGATTGAGGGAGTTACTCAGGGTACCATTCCCCACTCGGTGCGAATGGATGGAGCATCGGATCATAGTTGTGCAGTGAAATGCTCGAGCGGGTATCCGTGCTCTCAGAGGAATGAAGACTTGTCTCCAGACACTACTGTGTATGTTTAATATGTGAAAATCACTCAAGTACTGTCCCTGTGTGCCAATCCCTCCAAACACAAGAAGATGATCGTCGATTTTCTCCGTGGTGTGCCCAAACCGCGGCGGGGGCTCCGACCCAAATGTTAGAACTGTGGAGGACGTCCACGTTCGCCATCCAACATGAAGTGCGATCACTTGTAGTTCGAAGGAAGGAATGGGAGTGCATCCATTCTTAGTGCCTCCCAGAAGGGCGTACGAAAATAAGTGGTCCTGAGGATGCATAGTTAGAAAGGGAGTCAGTGATGCAAACATGAGCAGCGGTGCCCCTGCGCCGTATAGTGGAAGGTGTCCAGTCCAGTGTGACACTTGACTGCTATGGTCACGGCTCCGGTAAATGGCTGTCATGCATAGTGCTGGTGGGAGAAAATCCTGAGATTGAACGCGTAGGTGGTGAAGCAGGGACTTATCATGATGAGCCGAGTCCTGTTTTACTGCTGCACGCGCACCACCCACCACCAGCGACAGCAGTAGTTCGTACTCATGGGAAGGTGGGCAGGAAAACAGGGATTGGCTCCTCCCACTTACCTCAGTATGTCTCGCAAGAAGTTGGCCAACTTCGGAAGGGCCTGTCTCGACGGAGCACGAGCAGTGGCCAAACCGAGGAATCGGCGAAGGAAATCCAGCCTGGTCAATGTTTGAATCATCGAGATCATTGTGAAGCATACTCCAGTTAAAACGAGACGAAATGCTGGAATCCTCACCAATGAGGCGGTAGGTCAACTTCCCTTCCCGTGAACAAGCAAAGGGGCCCAAATGTGCTCGCTCTCGGGAAAATTCCATTAAGCGAAAGTCTCCACTTGCCTGACGCGTCGCTGTTGCAATGCCTCCGTAGCTAAGGGCGTAGCAGTTGTTGTGCTTTTCACAGATCGGAAAAACCGCCAAGCTACAGCCGTACCAAGAAGCTTCATCCTCGCGCACCGTTGTGTGAACAAAGGCGGGAAGACTGGCAGCCCCCAGTAGACCCATCGACCCCTTGTCATCCAAGTCCTCCCACCCAAAGCTATCGCTTTTCGCTTCGGTCGCCTCCGTTTCAGAGGAATCCCTCTCCCGTATAGGGTAGTAGTACTCCGGCCTGTCATTTGTATCATCATCATAGTCAAACTCCTCCTCGCTATCACATGGATCATCGCGTTGGCGATAGAAACGGCGGCGCCTTTCGCCCGTTGGAAATCCATCGTATCCAAAGTCATACCAGCTGCGCATTACCTAAAGTTCCCAAGTGTCAGTGGCACAAAATACCCCACTGACATAATATGCGTATGCTTCCTCCTGTTTTATGGAAAAGCGACAGCGAAGAAGAAGAACAGACAGACGATCTGCGATATGGAGGAAGGGCAAAAGCTGTCGTACTCCTCAACCATGACCCATACTCAGCACTGTGTGTGAAGTTTGTGAACGTAACTATTAATAGCTTACCTTGGTCGCTTCAGGCAGTGCTTCGCAGAGGGAATGAGCTCAATGATCTTGCGCAGTAAACGACTACAAGCCCCAGAGACAATTTCTGTGGAGCTGAGAATGTTGATGCTGCCGGTATCGCTACCCGGTACCGCAACAGACTGAAGCTCGTTGCAGATTGCTTGCTCAGCTGGGCTGCTTGCTCCCATGACTGGCGGAGTGCCGCCATACAGTGGGAAGCAAGCCAATTGCTCCTCGTTCCATTGGATGTGGAACACATCTACGGTCATCGAAATGTGAGAAAAAATGTGTTTTATCTTTCCAACATTCCCCACAGTCGGAGGAGAGACATGTTTCATCTCCCTGCAGGCTTTTGCGCATGATAGTGTTGATACTGTCGACGAATGTGAACCGCACGTAGGATGCGCAGATCCTACTCTCTTGGATGCCGATGCGTTCTCCGTTGCGACAGTAATGGACGGAAACTCCAGCATGCCTCCTAACAGTCCGCCCAGAGGCCTCTTTAAGACAACAAACCTCGGTTTTCCGTCATCACCTGCAGGAAGCTCATGTACCACGCACACAACGCTTTCCTCCCTTTTCTTCGGCGGTGTGGCTCTAAGAGGAATCACTCCTTCAATTTCCTGAATTCTCCCATCGGTCAATGCACGGTATGAACCACAGAAGCTGCGCAAGGGGCACTCCCCGCACCTTGGCGCACCAGACGGTCGGCACACAGAGGCACCAATTTCCATGAGTCCTTGATTTACGGCGCCAGGTTCTGTGCCATTGCATCCAGTCATCAGTAGTTGACCCCAATTGCTAACGGCCTTCAGAGAGTTCGAATTTTTCGGGTCAAACTGCTCTTCTTTTCGAATGCGAGAAAGAACACGCACAACATTCCCATCCACAGCGATGGCCGGCTCCCCAAAGCATATAGATGCAATTGCCGCGGCAGTATACGGTCCAACACCTGGCACATCACGCAATTCTTTACAGGACTCTGGCATCGTCACAGGGGATGTGGAAGAGAAGTGCTGCTGTTTATGTCTCTCCACGAGGTACGCGGCACCTCGATGCAGGTACATAGCCCTACGATAGTACCCCATTCCTGACCACACAGAGCGAACATCCTCCTCGCTTGCTTGTGACAAGGCTTCGATTGTTGGGAATTTTTCCATCCAAGTTGTGAAGTACCTGATAACCGTCCCCATTTGAGTTTGCTGGGACATTACCTCGGACACCCATATGTGGTATGGGTTGGGCATCTCTACGCCAGCTCGGCAGCCCTTACGAGAGGTCGTAGCTGGACCATTTCTCCAAGGGAGATCAGAGCGCTGATGTTCCAGCCACCAACCAATCACAGCCTGTTGGAGGTTTCTTAAATACGTAGGAGAAGCCTTATTGCCGTCCGGACAAAGCCATTCCGACGTATTATTCGGGAGACAGCTTCCTTTTGGTGCCATCCATAAGGGAATTGCTACTTCATCCAAGAGTTTTGTGTCAGCGATTAAGAGAGATGAGCGGGAAAGAGAGAAGGCCATTGCTTGCAGTACCATTTGAGACACTTGGCAACATGGTGCGGAGATGAACAAGAGAACAACTGGATGTTTACAATCTATCTACATTGCTCGCGGGTACCGAGCGACACCCATCTGAATGCATTATGATGATTTGAACATCATGATGCCCATCTGCCCTATGTAGAAGTAAATATAGTTGTTCTGCTCATGCGTAACAAAACTTCCAAAGTTCCTTCCTACGAAGCAGTTCCAGGTAGGACCGTACTTGCTTTCAAATTCATTCTTTATGAAGGAGGCCACTTCCTGCTCCGTGTATGCCTTCGTCAAACCTTCCTGAGCACAAAGAATAGCGAAGTTTTCTTTGTCCTTCGGCATATCCGAGAGCTTTATAGTTGCACTACCTACCTGAGTCATGGCTTTGAAAAACTGAGCACGAGAACTGGTGCTTCCTCCAACAACAAGCAAGGGTGAAAAAGGATGATATTAATACCCCAGAAGTGCAGTGTTTTCACGCAAAGGAGATCATTCCACCCGGCAACATGCACCGAGAGTCCGGCAACAATTTGGCGAACAAGGTTTCATTTCGTTGGTGTGGTGGAGAAAAAAAAAGGTTTTGTTGATCTGTGGCAGTATCGTTGGACGTTTGCCCCGTTTTCGCTGGATTCCATAAATGAATGACCGTTTTGCTTGCCAGCGGCTTCATGTGGTATACGCCATAGAGAACCATAGCATTTCCATCAAGAAAAAAATAAGGTTTTTTATACCAAGCCACCTGTGTGTGTTTTACCGAAAGTGACATTGAAAATTTGTGGTTGACTCTTTAGCACTGGTTATAAGGCAGCTTCTGGAGGATGAGTGCCATACCGCAGAATCCAGTTGCCCCAGATAGAAACAGCCCGCAGCCCACGAACAGCGGCAGCGCAAAAAAATTTGGGTTGTAGAAGCGAGTCAGGAGGGAGCCGCTAATGATAAGGGTTGACGCAATGAGGTGAACTTGACGGATGATGGGAAGTGGGGCCTTCTTGTCTTCCACAACAGGCAAGCCACACATTCTCCACGACGACATACCGCCGCCAAGGTCATATAGCTTCATGCCCTTGAACTTGTCCGAGCTCTTCATTGCCTCAGTGAGTGCGGCGCACGCCTTAGCGGAGCGACCTCCAGAGGCGCAGTGAACGCAAACGCGAGACACACCTCCAGCAGCCTTCAGCACTTCTTGCGCCTTAAACTGAGACATCGGGAAGAGATTCGCCTCCGCGATATGCTCGCGCTTGTACTCAGAGTGCTCACGGACATCCACAAGAAAAACTGGCTCCTTCTTTGGACCGTGGAGCATCTCATCGAGCTCGGGTGGGGTGATTGTTGATGCCATTGTAGTAAAAACGCAAATCTAAATCAAACAAACACAGAGCAAATGGAGAAAAGCAGAGTAAGCAAGTCTTGAGCCCTTCACAATTTTGACTCGATGTCGAACATCTGGCATTGGGAGTAGTTCAAATCACGGGCAAAAAACAAACTTCTGACCTTTTCGATCGATCATGCCGCGCTCCATCAGCTTCTCAACGCACTTTACTAGCGATGTACGATCAAGATGCGGAGCAGCAAAAGCCTCGGTGACAAAAGAGCGGATTTGTTGGGATGTTAGGGGGCCATTCTCTTTCAGCGCTTGGACAACACGACTCTCTATAGCTTGGTTGCTTGGGTTTGTGGAATCGAACTGCTTCTCGGCCAGTTTCTCTGCCACATCATAGTTGGCTGCTGGACCTCCAACCTTAGGGATCAAGCTGAAGGCGGCACGCTCCGCTTGCGTCTGCGTAACAATCTCCAACCCAAGATTGCTCCGTGAAAGAATCGATGCTGCCACAAACGGCTCAATCGCATTTTCCGCATCATCAGTGCATACTTTCAGCTCATCGCAAATGCCTCCAATACTCCATCTCCGCTGTCTTGCGAACAGCTGCGCCACAGAAAGTTGGAGCAGGGTTAGGCGAAGCCGCGTCCGGGCGATCACCTGTCCATTCAAATGCGAGACCTCCATACGTGCATATCCAAATGACTGAGCGTGAGAAAACTCGACTTTCCGTCCAGTAATATTGCGCTTGCAGTACTGAAGGGCGTGATCCACCATTGATTGCACTTCAGAGGGATATGACACTTCCATGGCCGGTGATGGAGGGCACCTCCAGGTCCCTCCGTTGATCACTACTGGTCTCCACTTTGCCCCATGAAACTCAGTTTCACAAGAAAAAATTCTTCGACTTGCAGCATCCCTCATCATGGATCGGCAAGAGAATAGTGTGGGATTCGACTGGACGCGAGCTAGGAAATCTAGCGAAATATTTTCTCTCCACGCATTGATGTCCTCTGAGATAAGGCGCTGTCTCAACTTGAACTGGTACGAATTCCAGAAGATGTCTTTTGCCAGATCTGGCAGGAAGTGGAATACGCTAACGTGGTATCCAATGAGGTTTCGGCATTCATTGTCATTAGGGGTCAACTGAATAACTTCTGTAAACTTCACAGCAAGACGCTCGGCAAGATCTGTAAAGTTTTTCACGTCTGACTCAAGGAGCCCTGAAGAAACTCCGCTCTCCATAGCATCCAGCATGTAGCAGTCACCATTGAATACATCCATGACCACACACTTCAATTTGATACCTAGCGTGTACAGACATGGAATAACTTCATCGTACGAAATTCCATGTGAGCTACTCACTAAAGCATGTCGAATTGCGTTACGCACGGCGTTTTTCACGCACTCGGCGAAGTACTTCTCGAGGAAGTCTAAACCTCTGCAGCGGCTTCTACTCACTAGTGTGTACCACAGCTTCAGAGTTTGTTGAGATTGGGGAGTATTCCAATTACCTATGACCTCCTTTAGTCCATGCGACTCAAAGTATTCGTGCTGCTCATCAACAAATATCTTGGTCAACCAATGCATTGCGCTTCTGGTACCCGTCATGCATCTGCTGGCACGAGATTTTTCTGTGCGCAAATCATCGACACATTCCACAACGTAGTCTCTCAGCCCGTGTTCTCGAGTGACGGCTACTTTTTCTCGGTAAAAGTCACACATGTCACGCAAGTAATCCTCTTCTATTACGGCCGTATAAACATCAGGGTTTCGTAGCATTGTGAGCTCATCTTTGATCTCAGCGACAAATGATAAACCGCCTGGTTTACCAGTACCGGCGCGATCCATTGTAATAAGGTCCCGGATTTCCGATCGCAGAGAAGCCTGAATGTCCTGAGTAACCACAATCTCGGTCCACTTGTCCTGAGCAACATCCTCAGTTCGATCAAATGGGTTGTCTTCATATCCCAAAGCCATCCATGTTGAGGAGAGTGAAGAGAATATCGTCTTTAAGTTGCATGTTACTGCAAGAAAAGCTCTCCATTGACGAATATACGTTTGAACGCACGTCGAAGGCTCCATCAATGAACTGGAGCATAGCGTTGTAAGAACATTGGTTCGAAGGTGCTCTTCGAGAAGGTCATGAAACCTGGAGTGCACTATAACAATTTGTTCGCCATGCGGCACTCTACTTCCTTTTATGCTCAATGCTGGTGTACCCTTGCACTTATGGGACACTAGATGGTACACTAATGTATACGCCTGCATGATAGTATCGACGACATTCTGTGAATTCTGTAGCTCCGGAGATGATTCCCACTGCATGATTTTCTTGCACCTTGAGGCAACCTCTTCCCATAGGCGATTAAAGTCAATTTGCTGTGCTGCCGTATCCACAAGTGGTGCGTTTAGAGCAAGATCAACATCCTCGCTGTACATGACTTCCATTGGTAAGTGCCTAACACTCTTGGCGAGCAAGGAGCAGAAAGAGAAACATTACTGGAATTAGCGGAAGTACATGCCAAGCGATCGAGCAACACATCGCAAAATGATTAGCGGGTGTCAGCAACGAGGGAGAGTGTGTTTAAAATGGACGACATCCATATCTGTTGGTGTCTCTGAGGCGTACCTAAGGAACGAATTCAAACTGCAAAGTTTCTCCACTACGATGAACGAACTGCTTGCCCACAAGAGTTTCAAGAGCGGTTTTCACATCTTTTTTTTCCACCACAATGTTGCTGAGCTCTGTCCGTATGTGTGTTCGGATTGATTCATAGTCCTGAGGTCCCTCAGTTTTCAGAAACTTTGCAATAGTTGTCTCGATTGCGAAGCTTTTATGCGGAGTATTTTGCACGGAATGCTGATCCTCCAAGCCCGCATCATCGGCCTTCGAATCGCAGAACCTGTCCGGTGCAACCACCAAAACCCCTCCATTTACTGGTTGCTCTAGCCGCAGATATACGGTTTTGTCAGCTCTTTGCAGTATTCCCACTTCAAAAAGAGGAGTTAGTGCATTCAGAAGTTGCGCTTCACTCATCCCAGACTCAGCCGAAAGATTCTCAAGATTCACATTGTGTGAGAGGTTTAGGCGCAAAGCAACCACCAATTGGATTATTGACATATGCAACCGTATTGGTTCGGCTTGTGTAGACGCCATTCGAACAACAGCAATGGACTCCTGTGGCACAAACGTAAGGTTTTTCCCAACTCCCATGGCACTCAACGAAAACAAAGAGGCAGCATTCGCTATCAGTCCCTTCAGATCCTCGGGGAAGAAGCTATCTTGAATTTCACTGGGTTCGGCAAGAGATTTCCAGGCGTACCGTGATAAGAACAGTGGAGAAACTGCGACTGATCCTGAACGCTCCGAGTGAAACATAGGGCTAATAACAAAAAACTCTCTCAGTATTCGCCTACATTTCACAATGAAGTCAATACCTTTTCCCTCAATGAAAAGAATATTCAGCATGGAGTTCTCTTGAGTGTCATCGTTCCCCAGCTGTTGTTGCCCTTGAGAATTCCAGGCACGTCTCAAAAGTCGTTGCTCCATCAAGGATACGTACTCTGTGTCAAATGCGTCGATTTTGCAGAGCAAATGATCACAAAAAACTGATATCCACTCCTTCGATGAATCCTGATAAATTTCGTCCGACACCACCTGGGCAAGACATTTTGCAAACTTTAGATCGAATGATTCTTTGTGTCGAGTAAATTCACTAATACACTTCTTCAGGCTCTCAAAAACGACTGCACGAAGACCTTTCTGAGCGGCTCCTGCATTGGCATATCGACCATCTTTGCGTAAATGGCCCTGCGGCTCCCCTAAAGCACTGATAATCTTTAGTTGGCTCTGCAGATAAGTCTTCTTCAGCGCACCAATAATAGCACGAAAAGTGTTTGGTGTCTTCTCCTTTTCAAGCGGTAGCTGGGAGGAGTAATACTCATACACGCTTTCCCGCACCATATCGTAGAACCACGACACTTCACGGCCGCAGATCAGATGAAAAACATTTCTCAATCCACGCTGCTGTCGGGGTGTTAGCAAATTGTCATCGCTCAGAGAGAGCCACTTTGATAAGGATGGAACAAGACTGCTTTTCTTCTCCTCCACCAACAGTCCTACCAGAGTGGACCTAACTTGCCAGTACGAAACACTGCACAAAAATCGCTGCGCGAGTGCCTCCTCTTTGTAAATGACTTCAGACACCTTCTCAATATATTCCTCTGGAGGGTGGTGAGGTATCGAATTAAATTGCTGCCTATAAAATTCTCCAACTTCCTCCAAGTAAGGCGACTCGATCACGGAAGAATACAACGTAAGACGGCATTCATTCAAAAGGAACAAACTCATTGAAAGTCTCTTCACCAGTTCCATACTTGAGACGCAGCATGGGCTGTGATTGCGCACTCGCTTCGTCACTGCGATGCATTCGTTTCGCAATTTTTCACGCATTGTCGGATCAAGCATGAGCTCTCCCCACAAGTGCATTGCTGTAAATTCAGTTGGAACAATGCTGTGGTCCCATGGCAATCCTCGTTTCTGCCACGATCCATGAATGTAAGAGAACATGCTTTTTATGACATTGACACTACCGGTGAACCTCTCAAACGCATCAACATATGCAGCCACAATATTTGTGCTGTCCCTCAGCCTCTTTCTGATCCTCGTTACTTGATTCTTTATTAGCTCTCGCAACAGATAGTACACCACCAGTGACTGGGTACCCTCTGGAGTCTCACCAACAACTTCTCCTGCTGCACGCCCTCCACGGACAAGCGATGGGCAGTCTGAGCATTGATACGCTGTCAGCATATACACAGCCAGGTGAGCCTTGCTCAGCCTCTCATTCAATGCATTATACGCACTTTGAAGGTTATCCGCTGGACGGGTCTCAAATAACGTAAATACATCCGCACATGTGGTGGAAGGGATCTCCCATAGATGGGAAAATGGTATAGTTTGGGGAAGACGGTAACTAAGCAATGGCCGCACCCATGGGTCGCAAACCAATCCAGATTGATGCATTATGGGAAGAAATTCTTTGATTGGGAACTAAGATGCAATCAATGCAGAGCCCTTTATTAGATGTGGCAAACATGAGAATTGAGCATCACAATGGGCACCAAGATTATGGTTGTCACAAGAGCTCTTGTACCAGTCGCAAAGGCATAAATTCCATCAACCGAATCAGAAGATTGGCCTTTGTGTTGTTGGTCCACAAATACAATTTTTCAGTTGCTTCAGTCGCAAGTTACTCAGAAAACTGCAGAAAAGTTGCAGAAAAATAAAGCGGATAGCTCAATAAAAAAATTTATAACATGCACAAAGTTATCACAGTTATTCTTGTATGTATATCTGTGATCAACCACAAACTAGCTCAAATCAAATGCAAGGGCGACAACACCAGCCCAAGCCAACGCAACACCCGAACCCAACAACAAGCACAGCAGCGGAATAAAAACCAAGCACGAGCAAAATAAAATACACTCGAACAAGGGCGGAGCCCAAAGCGATGGCGCGGAATTGACCTTGAGCAAGCGGAACCGGGCGAAAACATAGCGGAATTAAAGCGGAAGAAAGGAGAGAAGAGTTGGATGAAATCGCAACAGAGTTCACAAAGCGGAGCAAGGCGGAATGTCCACAAATTTCCACCACCCGAAGATACGCCCGCACCCGCAGCCAAAACGTCACGCCCCGGAGCGCCACAATCCCGCGAAAGCCCGACTTTTGTGCGAGCGCGCTTTGCCTGCCATGCCGGCGGCATGGCAGTGGCTGCGGCTCAATTGCACCAGTTTATTTGCCAGACCCCAGCCACCTTGGCGGAGTTTCCCGCCACACATTCGGACATGCCTCACCCCCACTCTTCCTCCCAAAGGAAAACGCCACCCATCCGGGGGACCCCCCCCCCGCCAACCGCGGCGCGGATTCGTTGCGCCATTTCGCGCGCCGCCATTTCCGGGACAACCGTGGCGCGGATGATTGCCGACGCGCCAATTCCGTATAGGCGCCGGCGGCCGCTTCGCCCGCCACGCCGCCACCCCCGCCCGGCCGATTGCCGCTACAAACCCGCGCCACGCCACCCCCCCCCGCACAAAAAGCCGCCACCAAACCGCCGGCGCCACATTAAACAGTTTCGTTGGTTTTTTTTTTTTTTTT
This sequence comes from Jaenimonas drosophilae, assembly GCA_030849065.1. Lineage (NCBI taxonomy): Eukaryota > Euglenozoa > Kinetoplastea > Trypanosomatida > Trypanosomatidae > Jaenimonas > Jaenimonas drosophilae. The sequence continues at coordinate 46,181 of JASAON010001524.1, forward strand.
GGGGGGGGGGGGTATATTTATTAGTCGCCCGAAAAAAGTCGAACCCACCGGCGCACATTCTTTGACAAACCCATTTGCTTTGCGATTGCGGTTTTGAGCAAACGCACAAACACACACCCCACCGCGGCGCGAGGATCCCAACCCCGCCCGCCCCGCCCCAAACCCCCCCCCGGCGGCCCCCGCCCCCCGCGATTCAACGAACCGCGGCGCGCTGCGAAACCAGGCGCCACCCAACAATTCGCGGGGTTTTTGGAAGGGGTTACGAGGAATGGAAATGGGAAACATGACTACCAATACATTGGACAAAACACACGCCGCCCCAATTCGCCCGCACGCGGGCCGGGCGCGAACACCCCCCCCCTTGGGGGGGAACAACATTTTTTTTTCGAGGAGCCCACGATGCCCAACGAGGGCCCACCCACCGAAGCCAAAGAGAGCCCCATGGCACCCCGGGCCCCCCGACAAATCGCAAGCGAGGAGGCACTCATGGAGATGCCGCGCCGCCCTCGAATCCGGAAACGCAGGGGGGCGGGGACGGCCGGCACGGAAGGCACCCGGAACGCATCGCGGAGGAGCTGCGGGAACGGAAAAAGCGCCAACGCCAAGGCATGGCCACAGCCAACGCCCCCCCCCCCCCACACACACAGAAGCCCGTTTCCCAGCGCCGCGCAGGACGGCCGGATGCCGGGCGGGCCGGATGCCGGGCGGGCCATCGCCCGCGGCATCTTGCCGTTCGGCCGGAAGAAGGGGGGGGGGATTCCAAACCCCCAACCCATCGCCCACCAAAGGGGGCCCGCCGCCACCAACAAACCGCCGGAAGTGGAAGAGATGCCACCGGCCGAA
>JASAON010001525.1:0-47093 GCA_030849065.1 Jaenimonas drosophilae
AAGATCCATGCGCAGCGCCTCCTCATCGGATCGCGCAAGCTCCACAGCGGGTCGTAGCCGCAGCACCTCCCTACGCAACTCTGGCAACGTCAGCGGCTGCACCTCACACGCGGAGGTGGTCGGGGAGGATGTGTTCTGCTGCACACCACTCATGGCGTCCATGGTGGCACCATCATCACCGCCACTGTTGTTGGTGTGCTTGCGTGCCAGCTTGGCGCGCAACATCTCCGTCGTGGCGCGCTGGCGGTGAAGTTGGCGCTCCATCGCCACAAGACGCTCCTGCGCGGAGATCAACGCCGCGCTTTGTTGCGCCACATCCTCGGCGCACTGCCGCTGATCGCTCAAAACGCTGCTTAAACGCTCCTCCGCCGAGGTCATGCGCGCCTGCACCTCGCGGAGATCTCGACGCAGCTGCTCCTGCACATCCTGACGTCGTGCAGAGATGCTGTTGTTGTTGTTGTTGTTGTTGCTGAGAAGGAGTGCGGCTGCCTCACCCCGTCGCTCCATCTCCACGATGCGTTGATGTGCCACACTCAGCTGCTCCTCGAGCTCCTCCACGATGCCCGACGGTCTTCCCGGTGAGTACGAGGTTGAACGGCTCGGTGGCTCCGTCGTCGTCGTTGTGTGGCGCACATGACGACGTACACGGCGCTCCAACAACAACCGATCGCGCTCATCATGCACACGCTGGAGCTCAGACAAGCACGTTGCCAATTCCTCCCGCAACAACACCAACTCTGCGTGATCTGGCACAGTGGTGGAGGGATTGCCCGTTGAGATCCCCGCTCGTGGAGTACGTAGACGTGGGGTGGCGTGAAGCTTCTGCAGCTTGCTTGCAAGAACGTCTGTGCTGTTGTTGTTGTTGTTGTTGTGTGTGGGGAGGGCCAGGGCCGGGATGCGAACGCTGCCACTCTGTGCCGAGCCAACAACCACGTGGGCTGACTTTGGCATCTCAACCAACTTCATCTGGAGGAGATGATCCCACAACAACGTGGCCATCTCGTGCATAAATGATGATGATGATGATGATGATGATTTTGATGCGGATGAGAGTTGCATCCAGTCGGCATCGCTGAGGAGTTTCGCGGGTAGGATGGCCAACACGTCGTTACACATCATGCGGTCATCACTGGCGCGACGTGCCTTGTGTTGTGCCACCACCTCCTCCGCTAGACCATCCAGCTCCCGCAACTCCTCCATCGCCATCTCCAGGAATTCACGATGCTCCAGCACCTCATCCGCCATCACATGGGGAAGAAGAGGTGCGCCACGCAGTCGGCCAACAAGACGTTCATGGCGATGATGTGCGGCCAATCCACGCAAGGTGGATTGCAGCCAACGAAGCACGGCAAGACCAACACGTAGTGTGTTGGCGGGCTCGGGCATCTCGTACATGAGCTCCTCCTCCTTCAGTGTTTGGAGAGAGGTCCATACCACGTCTTCCTCCATCTCCGCCCACGGCACGGCCGACGTGAGGTGATGAAGTTGTGCGTGTGGCAGCAACAAGGCCAAGCTGGGCGACGTCGTGGCCAGAGATGATGATGATGATGATGTTGTTGTTGTTGTGCATGAAGATACCTCGGCAGCCCATCCTGCCAAGCGTCGCACACCATCGAGGATGCGCGCCGCACACGACTGTTCGTGCTTCTCCGCCCACACTTCAAAGTTGGACCACGCCTCCGCCTCACACGTTGTGACAAGTGCGGCAGCGATGCGCTGATCATGCGCAGCAACATCCACGCTCTTTGTGTGCTCCGCCAACTGTCGCGCGCGACGTTCTTCTTCATCGCGTTCGCTTCGCTGGAGCTCGGCGATGCGCCTTTCGCTCTCGACGACATCTTCCTGCAGGGCGTGGCGTCGCTGGAAGAGCTCGTGAAGATCCTCGGAGGTGATGCGGGGGGAGGTGTGCGCGCCATCATCATCATCATCATCGTCATCTGCACGAACACGTGTCAAGGTGCAGGTGCCGCTTGCTGAACGCGTGAGACGGAGGTGCCCATCGTGTAGCACCACGGCATCATGATCAAGATGCTTCACTTCTGCCAACACCACATCTGCCACATTTGGCCTGCGGAAGATGATGCGATTGCCAGGGCGTGGACGATGCTGTACGCCCATCTTGTATGTGTGTGTGTGTGTGCTGATGCTGAAACACAAACAGCTCTAACCTTATGAATGATGATGTAGTGAAGATGATGGTGCTGAGTGAATGAAACACATGCATGGATGTTGTTCGTGGTACGATGTGTGCGTATCATGAAGATTGTGGAGGACGTGGTTGATGTACGTTGGCTTCTCCTACATGAGATAAGAGGCTGATGCGGCTGACGTCGTCGCAATACAAAAGGTTGCAACAGCATCTCTGACGCACGTCAACGCCGATGCTCGAAGATGGGCTGGCGTGTGTGTGTCGGAGCAAGCTCATCCACAGACACAATCATGGTGAAAAAGCAGTCATGATCATGGAAGAGCACCCAGAACAAGAAAAATATTGAAGAAACAAAAACAAAAAAAAACATCTTGATTCATCCATATACGTATGGCCATATGTGTGCGTAGGCATGCGTTGGTGGCGATGAGAGTGGGTGGGGGGGGGGTCGTTGGACGACGCCAACAACACCAACACCGCTACATCTGCAACCACAACAGCAAGAGAAGGAAAACAAAACAGAAGAGGAGAGCATGCCAGCGTGATGCAAGAGGGATGAAAAGTATAGCGTTGCAATCTGTGCGTGTTTTCATACATGGAGCATTATTGCCACAAACATCGATGCGCGTACATCTGCACACGCGCACGTGTATGTAGATGATGAATGTGGCAAGTGCATGGCACAGATTCAGGCCTACACAACAACAGAAACAAAGAAACAAGCAAAAAAAGAAACAACAACAACAGCACGGTTGTGAGGTGGAGATGGCCAAGAATGAGTCGGCGTCGTTGTCAATCACATAAGTGTGGTTTTCATTTATTATCAGACATCATTCATGCAAAATACTTGTGCTCCACACACATGAAGGATGCAGTTGTTGTGGTTGTTGTATGACGTCACCGGTGTGGCTCCTCACGCACACTCCGCCCGCCACCACTAAAAGAAAAGAGAGGAGATCAACGAAGCAGAGATGATGCGGATGAGGGAACTTGAATCGAAGTAACAACAAAAAAATATGAAGAAGAAGCCATACTACATGTGCGCGCGTGATGTATCTGATATGCTGCATCTCCACTTCTGTTGGTGCGCGCACGTACGTTTTGGTGGTATTGAATGAGCAATAACGAAAAAAAGTGAAAAAACATGAATAAAACTGAAAAAAAAATGAAAAATAATGATGAATGAGGCGTGCGATTGAGTACGATGCCACTTCAGACAATCTACTCTACCAAGAACACATGCCTACGAAGTAGGATGTGAAGCAACAAGCCAACACATGAGCACCAATGTTGGTGTGTTGTCATGTGAATGTGTGTGTGTGTATGTATCATAAACACGAACCATCCCCAGTGGCAAGGAAGTCTGTGTCGTTGGGATGTTGTTGTTGCATCAATGGCCGACGGAGATGATCGCGCTCAAGCTGGGGCGAGGTTGGCAGGAGTGGCGAGAGCACATCCTCCATCTCCATCTCCGACGCGGGCTGGCCCATCAATGGCGGCGTAGGCATCGCCAATTGCACCATCGGGCGGTTCGTTTGATCGAGCAGCCACATGGAGCTCGCGGTGCTATCCATCGTCAAGGTATCGAGGCTCCTACGATGTTGTTGTTGTTGTTGTTGTTGCTGATGAAGAAGATGATCTTTGCCGTGGCGGAGCTGCTCGGAGAGGTTGGCAGGGAGTGTGTATGTTGGGCTCCGCTGACGTCGCAAAAAGACGTCTACGTCGTTGCGTGATGCGCAACAACCGCGACGGTGTGCGGGTGAAGAAGTACCAAAGCTGCTGGCAGAGCTACACACACTCATGGCTCGGTGATGAGCATGAGATGTGGCGGATGAGGTGGCTGTGGATGGTGGTGCGTGCATCAAGCGTGGTGGCAAACGTGTTGGGGAGGCAATGCGCTGCTCCGGCGATGGCATCAGATCCTCCATCACGAGGTGCTCCATGCTCAAGTTGAGGCTGCCATCATCAACGGAAGAATGCCGGCTGCTCTCTCTCTCCTCCACGGGCACCTCCACCACCGCGGCGGGCGTTGATACCAACGACATGGCCGGCGGCATGGGCAACGGTGTGGGGTGGCCTGCACGTACGTGGCGCTGATCAACCAACCACGCCTGACTGAGCTCTGCCACACCACCACCAACCACAACAACACCGCCAACAACATCAACCTCATCATCATCATCCTCTTCACCAAAAGCGGGAAGAGGGCCCATCGCCTTGCGTAGATTGGCGAGCGCGCTACTTTCCACGGGTGCTGAATCAGATGTGCCAGTGATGTCGGTGCTCTCTCCGGGCAGCATCGCCTCCACGGCGGTGATGGACTCAAAGTGCATCGCGTAGATGCTGCGCTGAATAAAAGATGATGGCGCATGCGCATCATCAACGCTCAGCGCACCGCCACCAACGCCACTGAAGATGTTGCGGCTATCATTTTGTGAGTCGGTGCGTGCGAGCCAACAACCACGCTCGAGGGTCAGGCTGGAATCGATGCGCGACATGGTGCCATCGTGATCGTGTTGGGTGGCGAGGCTGCCACGGCTGCTGGTGCTGGCGGAGTAGAGGTCGGCAGAGTTGAGGTGGCTCTCACCCATCACAACCATGGCGGTGTTGTTGTTGTTGGATATGTTGCGGAAGGGCGTCAGGGAGGAGATGCGGTGCGACGCAGAATGATGATGATGATGATGATGATGGCGATGGTGATGATGTTGATGATGTGTGTGGCGTGTGTGGGGTTGTGTGCTGGAGGAGCTCAACAGGGTGAGGTGGCCGAGCTCCTCGTTGGGGAGATCATCCGCCTCCTCGGCGACCCCACGTCGCTGCACCTGTGGCGCGTGAGATGACGTGGATGGCAGTGGTGAGCTGTTGCTGTTGTTGAGGTGGTTGGTTGTGGCGGGTGTCCCTTCAAATGGTGTGCTGTCGTGGAGGGCGGAGAGGTTGCTGGCCACGGATGGGATCATCAGTGATGAGTGAAATGGCACGAGCACCGGTGAGAGGAGCGCGAGACGCGGTGGCGTTGTTGGCGTGGAGGCATCGCCCGACGATGTCGGCGGTGCGCGCACGCCGCAATCACGATGTTGGGAGCGATGCAGCTCACGCAGTTGATCCTCTTGTACCTCAATGGGCTGACCCATCATCACACGCTCGCCATCCATCTTGTTGTTGTTGTTGTTGTTGTTGTGAGTGGCGATGGAAAACGATGGAGGTGCGGCCACGGAAGGACCCCACAAACGCGCAGATCCCAGCGCACCACGCGTTGATTGCGGAGGTGGCGGCAGCCGGCTCATGTTGGCGCTGGAGCTCACGCGACGCATCGAGGCGGCAGATGAATGAAGCGAGGTGGCCAACGCACATGTCGAGGTGGTGTTGATGGGGTGTGGCGTGGTGGTGGAAGAGGAGGGGCTCATCTTCATGCTCCTTCGCGGGTGCGCGTGCGGTGTTGGGGCGGCGGAGAGCGGCAGCGCAAAGAGCGGCAACGTTGACGGTATTGGTGCCTCGCCACGTGCAGAGGTGTTGGCGGTGTTGCCAGATCTGGGCAGCATCGGCCAATGAAGGACGCGTGCGTCGTGATGATGATGTGCGTGTGTGTGAGGGTGGATGGATATATGCGGAGGAGTGGAGCCACACACACACACATGTGCTACTTCATGAAGATTAATAATGAGAGTGTTGGCGAGAAACAAAGATGAAGGGCTCAGTGAAGTACGTGAGTGTGGCAAACACACGGCAGCAACACATGTGCATGACATGAATACCAGGGTGATGATAGAAAAGGTGCCACACTGGGGCAGCATGTTAGCTCCATCGTTGCGTCATTCGTTTTGAGGGGGGCAATGGAAGAGCAGATGGCATCGTACATCCGCACGCTTGCACATCAACACATGCCACCCCAGAACACACACACACAGACGCATAGATAGGAAAAGATATTAAGTGAGAGAGAGAGAGAGAGAGTGATAGTCATGGATCATCGATTATCATGCGGGAGCTCACGAATCAGTCGTTCTTGCGCACAGCATCACCCAAACAAACAACGTTTGCCTGGAGCACACACAAAAAAAGTTCTGCTGACGTTTTTTTTCTCCTTTAGAACTCATAAGAGGGCTTAAATACTGCGTATGTGCGGTCCTGCGCACCGCTTGGAGGAGGTACTCGTCATCAACAACAAAAAAAACCGCAACAACAGCAACGAGTTACATCCACCAGCGAACATGCATAAAGAAGAAGTGCAGCAGCCACAAAACAACAACAACAAAAAAAATCAGGAAGAACATACACATAAACACACATGCCAGGAAGTGATGTTGTTTGGAGAGATCGCTGGCCCAACCATGGAAAGTGAAGAAGATGAAAGCGGAACAGAGCAACAATCAGGAGCACATGTACTCTCATCATTCATCACGTCGTCATGATCATCCTTGTTTCTGTGTGCGCGTGTGTGCGTGTATGTGTGTGGTGTTGTCGGGTGCGTGAGCTCATCATACCCTCTTCCAGCAACGCACACGTGAAGCGCGTCGTGTGAGTGCCTTGAGAGAAGAAGAGGGAGATGAGCTGCTCCCCGCATACACCACATACCAACCAACGCAACAGAAACAACGTGGTCGTACAAGGTGATTGAATCAATACGAGTACGAAGAAAGAAGAAGAGGATTGGCAATCCATGTGGACCGTGATGATGGCGCACGTGCGTGCATGAATGGCGGCCACCAACACGCATCTCTCCTTGGGAGAGTGCGCATCATCCGTCGCTTACGCTGCATTTTTTTTTTTGGGGGGGGGGGGGGATGCAGAGCCCGTGCGAGGTATACAATGTGTGCCGCGTAGCCACCAACACACACAAAAAAACAGAAGAAGCATGTGGAGGGAATACGCGCGCACACACACATCGCAGCTTTGTAGGGCAGAACATCTCTGGCGAAAAGAGAAGAACATCAATCACAAACGTACAAAAAAAAACAAGAAGAGAAAAATAAAACGGAAGGCACGCGTTCATCCAAACACAACCGCCGATTGCGTGGTGCGGAGTCAGCATGGTTGGCTCCATCACCAACAACACTGCAGGGAGATGATGATGATGATGATGATGATGGCAGGAAACGCTGCCAGACCTCACTTTGGCACGCATGGAACAGCAACAACAACGACAACGAAGGAAAACCATGGGAAACATAATACGCGCATCCACGAACACAACCACTCCAACACCCAAGAGCTTGCGGTGTGCTTAGCAACATCTCCATGATTGTATGTACGTGTGTGAGGTGGCTAAGAATGTAGTCGCAATATTGCCGCCATCTTGTAAGTTGAGATGAAGTTGGCGGCGGGAGAGTCAATGTGGCCCATTATTGGCATGAAACATCACCTCCACCAACAACACACTCGCAAGAAACAAACAGAAAAAAAAAACAAAAAAAAAAGAAGCAAGCGCCACGCGCGAGGAGGATGGAGGATGCGGCGAAGTAGATATACGAAAACGTACGGGAAGAAGAAAGGCCGAACGAAACGAGAAAAAAAAAGCGCCACAAACACCCCTGTTTTGAGAGGAGGTGGAGGAGCATCATCACTGGAGAGCGCAACCTGTTCGATGCCATCGCGCACAACATCATTCATTGCTGGTTGGCGAGGAGGAGGAGGAGGAGGGAGGGGGAGGAAGAAGAGGGGAGGAGGAGGAGGAGGAGGAAGAGAATCGCCAGCCATCGCCACCAACACAACGCGCGCTGTTGCACGTGGGAAAAAGATGTACGGCATCATTGATTGAATGATGGATGCAGCTCACGGAGGAAATAGCAGTCACACCATCACAAAAGAAGAAGAAGAGGAAGCAGGAGGTTCGCATTGGTCTATGTACCGGCGTAGAACATATCCCACACACGAAGGAAGTACGCACAATAAAGAGAAGATAAATGAACCCTTACAACACCAGCTACCCTGCTGGCTGAGCAACAACAACAACAACAACAACAACACGAAGGCTCTCTATCGAGCGGAGAGCTCACTCAGCTCATCTCCCGGATCATCAGGACCTCCACGTGAGTGAATGGAAGAGCGCGAGGGAAAACACCGTCGCTGCGGTGATGGAGCGGGCGAAGTAGAGCTACCGCCGGTACCACAACGCGAGCTGAAAGAGCTGGCGTTGCTGCTCTTCCCCGGAAAGCGCGAGGAGTGCAGCGATACACTCACGCTGGGCAGCAACAAACGGCCATCGACGCGCGCACTGTTGCTGACGGGCGAGCGATGCACCAAATTAAGAAAATGTTTGCATGTGTGGTCATGATCTTCATGTACTGCCTGCATCGAGAGGCTCTCCTCGCGCACAATGGCGGGGAGCGAGCTGCGCCCGCTGTATGCGCCACTTCCATCTTTTCTTTCTGAGAAGCCCATGTGGCCCATGGCGTGGCGCACTTGTTGTAGTGAATCGCTAATCGGCACGGCACCGACCAGTGAGTAGTCCGCGGAGCTCCCGCCATCTTCTTGCTCCATCTCCTCCAACACGTTTTCCACCTGCGTGAGGGAGTCAAAGCGGAGGTCGTGGCTGGTGTTGGTGCTCGTGAGTGCCACACGTTGCAAACCATCTCCCCCGCCGCCCACACTGCTGTACGCGTGTGGGGCCCACCAACGCAACACCGCGGCGTGAGTCTTGTGCGTCGCGACGGGAGGCAGTGTCAGTCGCAGGCTCACATCTAGCTCGGCGGCTGATTCTACACGATGTGTGTGTGGCGCTCTCTCCGCCAACGTCGCCTCGCGTTTGCCCGAGGAGGAGCTCCGGCGGCGGTGATGGCGGCGTCGCGGCTCACTGTGCGGGTCAGGCGAGCGCTGCATCGCCATGGCACGCGCACTGCCGCTGTTGTGCCGTGCGAGCGGGCGGAGGTGCGGCACCCCGCCACTTCCGCACGATGGCCGCGAGGCGGATGAGTTCAGCCCCGAGCCGAGAGATCCCGAGCGCCGCCACGACCCGCCGTTGCTGCCGCTCGCGAGGCTGGGGCAGTCCATGAATGTAACAACGCTCCCCGACGCACTGCGAAGTGTGGTGGCGGGCAGCAACTCCTGCCCTGGTGTGTTGCTGCCAACCACAGCCCCAACACCTCCGCGTGTTGTGCCATCCAGCTTCGGGGGCATCTTGGCCCACCACTGTTGTAGATGCGTGCTGCTGAGCTGTGGTGGTGGCGGCGAAGGTGGTGTTGGGGTGTGCGCGCGATGATGTGGCGGGTAGTGGAGCTGCGATAGCGTGCCAACGAGACTGACGTTGGAGCTGGTGAGATCAGAGTCGCTGCGGTGCAGCACCGAATTGCCGAAATGTGGGTGGCGGCCTGACGCGTGTGCGCCACAGTCTGGGCGTGTTGTTGAGGCCTCGGCCAATGAAGTAGGTGGTGAGGAGGCCATGAGGTATGATTGTGCGTGTGTGTGTGTGTAAGAACAAAATAAATAAAAAACGTTTGGCGTGGATATTGTTAAGTTGCTCAGAGAGAGAGTGAGGCAGGGAGGGATGCCACGCGCGAATCAAAGGAGGGGACGGCGCTAGAAAAAAAAATCAGGAAAATTGCGCGCGCGGTGCCTCACGATTGATGGACGGTACGCAGTGGCTCGCTCGTGTATATGGCAACACAAACACAAAGATGAGGAAGAAACGTTCGGAAGAAGAAAAAACAAAAGAAAAACAGAAAATAAATAAAATGAGGAGTAAATGGAAAGAGGCACGACAACCGCAACGGCGGCACCTGTTTCTGGAGATTGATGATGAGCGGGTCTGGTTAGAAGCAGAACCCAGCACCCCACAACCTTAAAACTAAGTGAGTACAGCGAATGAAGATGCGTATGTGTGTGTTGTTGATGGGTGGGCAACAGCCAACCCACTGCAACACTGACGCTGTGACGGTAATGGCACACGTGGATGGAGCTGAAGATGTGCTGCACCGCGAGGGCGGATGATACGCACACTATTTTGTGTTTCAGGAATCCCGAAAACAATTCTTAAAAAGATGGCGCGCAACCTTGCTCGATGCAAACAACTCAGACGTGTGAGAGCGTAGCCCTAATGTAGATGATGCATCAACGCAAAAAGAGAGGGTGAAGAAGAGGAGATGATGATGGCGAGTACAGCTCACGTGTGCATGTGTGTGTAGCATGTTGGTTGTCATACATAGACATAGAGGAGGTGTGTTTGTTAGTGGGTATAAACAGCACAGTCAGTTGCATATAGTGAAGCACAAAAATGTAAGTACGAATGAGGAAGGAAAAATGTGTTTTTCGGTGACTGTGTTTTTGAGGAGAGAGAGAAGGAGAGAGGAGTGGCAATCGCCGACCAAATAAAAAAAAATGGATAAAAAAAAGAAGGAAGCATCCACGGATATCCCCAGAACACAGCGCAGGAGAAAAAGAGGAGCCAAAAGAGGCTGAAGTTGATGTGGCGCCAACACACACACACACATGCAAACAACACGCCAACGTCGATCATACATAAAAATGCAACAGAGCAAAACCAAAGTGATGTGCGTGCGTGTGCGTGTGCGTGTGTGGGATCTATTCTTCTCTCACGGGCTGGGGAGGGTGTGAAGCACGTTTTCTCTGGCACTGCCGCCAATGACGGTGGAGCTGCGTGAGCGATACTCACAAGGCAGATTCATCAAAAAAGCGTCATGAGAAGATGGGGGAGGGAGAGAGAGAGAGGTTCCGTGGAGTGCCCGCTTCACTGCGTGAATGTGTGCGTGTGTGTGTTTGTTGTGTTTAAATATGCCGGAATGAGTCTGAAGGCCACACACACACATACACACTTCCGTGGATGTAGGAGATACACCAGCAACATAGGGGTATCAGCAAGATCCCACGCAAACAATCAGTATTCCGCCACGGATGCAGTAGAGGAGGGGAGTGGCTGGCAAGACTGCGTCGCGCGCCGACCTCATTGCCGCCATTCCGTCTTTTAGAATGAGCGCGTGGGGCATCTCAGCCGATGTGTTCTGTGCAGATTCATCAGAATAAGCTGTGCGGTGATGATGATGATCGTACAGAGTTTAAATGGGGCGTTGGAGCTCCTCCACATACACACATACACACGAGATTCATCGCCACATGAATGAGTACGTGTGAAAGCGGTAGGCCATCAACCCATGATTGTATGCGCACCACAAAAACAAAACTGCGCTGGACTCGTATCATCAACATCCATACTCAGGGGCTCATCCTGCAGATGTAGGGGGGAGCATTGTTGGCATCAAAACGAAGAACACAAAAGAAACAAAAAAAAGAAAAGAAACGAGTCGGTGTGTGATGGCATCTGCCATCCCCACCAACTCTATCCAGCATAACCGTGTTAGTGTGTGTTTCTTCTTTAGATATAAATAATGAGCATCTCAGCCTGAGTATACGTGATGCCTGTGCGCCCACTGCAATCGGCAGCACAACTCCGCGCAACACAAAAATCCTCTTCCCAACCTGGAAGTGTGGGAGAGGAATATGAAGATCATGTTAAGCATTCACTTCAAGTATATGTGCGTAGTAGGTATGAGTCTTGTCGCTGTTGTTGCTTGCTTTGTGTGTTTGGAGTAACAGATGCCCGCATGCGTTGAAAGTTCTGCTTCAGCCGCACAACACATCAAAAAATAACAGCAACAAGAACGTGGTAAATCAGCAGAAGTACTGCCCACCCTCTCTACAGGCATAAACGTGAGGGGGGGGGGCAAAAATAAAAACAACAACAACATCAGAAAAAACTGTTTAAAACATCTTTAAAGAATAAAAAACACAAAAACAACAACAGCCATGATGCATCCACAGATACCTCCTTACTGTGTGTGCAGAATAAGGCTGCGTAGGCTCCACGAGATGGCCTCCATCTCCACCAATTCACGCAAAAAAAAAAAAGAACCACCAACAAGACTTTGAATACATGTCTGAGTGAGGAGCAGAAGTGAAGTAGCACAGCATCATCATCATCAACAACAATGTGATGAGGTGCGATGCCATTTGCTAGGCTCACTTTTTTTTCTTTTTTCGTTGATATAAAAAAAAAAAAAATTCGTGTGCTTGACGAACTAAATCGACGACGCCTGATCTACATTTATGAGCTCACCTCCGCCAACACACTCGCCAATGATGATGCTTGCCGGGCAGTGAAGTCTGGAGGAGGTCAAGCACTCCAGCGACGACGTTGAGGATGAGATGGCGGCGGTTGCAACGGAATACACCGTCGATGGCACCATCACATCCGCCGCAGCTGATGGTGATGTGCTGGTGCAGCTCGCTGCTCGCAGCAGCCACGATGCGCGTGGAATGTGCTCCTGCAGACATGTTGATGGGGCATCCATGTGAATCGAGAGAGATGTTGCGAGATCCGTTGAGGAGTCATCTTGAGCGGGATGGGTTGGGGGAGAAGATGGCGGCAGTGGCAGAACCGGCGCCATGGCAAAGATGGAGGTGGAAATGGATGATGATGCACGCATGTTGTTGTTGTTGTTGGCAACGCCACCCTCGTACTGTGCCGTAGAATTGCGTCGAAGTCGCGGCTGTGGTAGTTGTGGTTGATCCTCATCGATGCACGTGGCGCCAGTGACGAAGGAGGAGGAGATGCTGTACTCCTGTGATACGCACACAGGGTGGTGGTGGCGCACACCAGCCAGCGGAGGTTCCAGCGGGGTTTCCCAAGACATGGCCGCCATGGTGCGATTGAGTTCCGCCGTGCCCGCCGATGATGTGGATGCCGCCGGCATCAACGGAGGAGGACTTGCGGCACTCCTCACAGCTACATCACTTGTGGCAACGTGGGGTACGACAGCCTCATCCTCATCCTCATCATCTACATCATTTACATCCACATCATTTACAGCTTCGTCGTTCAGATTCTCTCCCTCCTCCACGCCCTCATCCTTGTGCTCCTCGTCGGGCTCTGCGCCAAAGGAGCCAAAACCGCCGAAAAGTGAGAAGAGTCCCGCGCTGTCGCGCATCTTTTCTTGCATCAAACGCAGCGACGGGCTAATCTCTTCCGGCTGCAGCACGAACTGCGCCAACACCTCCGCACTCGGTGAGCCAGGCTCCTCCGCCGTGGCACCTTCACCCCAGTGTTGTTGTGTGCGTGAGCTGTTGCCCGCTCGAAAGCTGTGGTAGCTGCCGTCCTGCTTCAGTGGCGATGAGCGTGCAACAGCCGCCATCTCGCTGTTGGTCGTTGATTCTGCCTCCTCGCCATCGCCAATCAATACAGAAACGGTCGGGCAGAAGGAGACGCACACACGTCGAGGGCTGCGTTGATGGCTTGGATGGTTGCTGTGGCTGAAGCCCAAGCTCACGCTGGAGTTGTTGGCATCGTGGATGGAGGTGAGGGAATCATCGGAGATGGTGCGGCGTCCAACCACGTCCGAAGTGAATGAGCGGCGATGCACAATACGCTCAAGTGAAACTAAACTCTCAGATTCTTCTTCCTCATCACGTTGCGCACCATCATCATCATCATCATCGTCGTTCTCTTCTTCTTCATCTCCATCACCTTCGTCTTCTTCTACTTCCTCCTCCTCGGTGATACCATGAACCACAATATCCTCCACCTCGTCTTCCTCCAACACATCATCGTGCAAAATACCGTCGAGCACCACAAGTGTTGGCAACAGCGGTGATTGGCAGCTGCGCAACACCTCATCCTCCGCCCCAACCGCCTCCTCCAAGATGCGCCGTTGGGGGCGCAGCGAAACCAGCGCCGACGACGCCGATCGCGCCGCGATGATGGGCGATGGCAGAGCAGATATGGTGATGGTGGCAGAAGAGATACTCACGTCAACGGGCGAGGCTGGGTTCGACGACTGCAGGAGCACGTCATCTTCATGTTTCGGGCTGTTGCGTCGGCGGTTGCGCTGAGAGTGTGTCTGTGGTGGTTGTGGGAAGAAGGCGCCATCATCTGCGGGAGCACTACAGCGCAAACGTGGAAGATGGCCCGTTGAGCTCGTTGATGATGCAACAACCATTTCTGAATGCATCTTGTTGATGGAGGGGGCCGAAAAGGATGGACCAACGAGGTGCGCAGATGGCGCGTTGGAGAGTATCATCGGGAAGGTGAAGGTGGTCGGGCTGTGCTCAATGGGGCTCGCTGGGCGACGGGGCAGGCTTGGATAAACTGGTCGGAGCAACATCGTCCCGCCAGCATGTTCCTCCTCCTCTTCCTCCATCTCATCATAACAGACGATGTTTGGATTAGATTTAGATTTGCTCGGGCGGCATTCTTCACGTGGCAAACACTTTGGTGGCAGCTCCATCATCGAAGCCACTTGCCGGCGTATACGGTTGTGATAAATTGGCCGCGAGAGGCTGCTCGCGCTAAAGCTCTTCTCCATCTCTGGAGATGCACGATGATGCATGGCAAACAAGGATGATTGTTGTTGCTGCAGATGTGTTCGTGGATGTCCTGCAGGGGGCAGTAGCACAAGAAAAATAAGATGGCTGTGTTCGGTGTATGAAAATATTGGAATGACCAACCACAGGAGAGAGCACACGTGTGTCTGTGTGTGTGTGTGAGAATCAGCAAGAAACGTGAAGGAGCTTGATGGAAGGATTCGTTGTGCGTTGATACTATGCAACACCCTCGCACCTCCAACAAGATAATCTGTGCTCTTCACAGCTACTCTCAGCAATGAGTGGCCAACAACAACAGCAACAACAAAAAAAAGAGAACGAAATAAAACTGCGAAGATAAGAAAACTAAAGTGGCCTATCAAGTGAAACGAACAGCGCGGTGTTTGTGAGGGCGAGCCTCCACACGCGGCAAACTACTTTGAAACAACAACAACAACAACACAAGAGGAAGAAGAAGAAGATGATAGTGATGAAGATCATGTTGCTCACATCAGCATGAAGAGTGTGATGGCCATGAATGTGTATGTTGGTGTATTTGGGAAAAAGAGAGCCCACTCACGTAGTCGCGGCGGGCACATGAATGAGTGGGCGTGGCCCATCCAACAATCATCCTAAACCTCTGACAGTAACCCATGCTCCATCACAATCAGCACACGGCGGAGCGCAACAACACGCAACAACAACAACCAAAAAAACAACAACTCAAAAAGGAATAATCCTTCACCTCCGCACATCACCCAAACCACATTTTGGAATGTCGGTGCAACACGTTGGCGTGTGGCCGCCCCTCCCGCGGCATGTGTCAGAAGGCTGCTTCATCATGCGTTTTTTTTTCATCACTACCATCAAAGCACCAAAATACGAAGTAGATGAGAATAAAAAAAAGCATTGATGCTCGTGACAACAACTCAGACTCAGAAGAAAAAAAAAAGAAGAGGAAAAACCAAGAGAGGAAGGAAGAAGATACGTTTGTTTTGTGGTGGCCCTTCAAAACTACACCACGTGTAGATGCCGCCGAATCATCACCTCCTCCATCTACATGTGCGCCAACGAAACAAAAAAAAAACTGATACAAACAAAAAACGTTGAAAAAAAAAAGCGTCGGCCAGATCAACAAGGGAAGAGGGAGGTGACGATGGCACCGCGCATCTGTGTGTGCTGGTGTGGTGCAGAAGAAAGAGGAAGGAGGAGGTGGGCCACTAGGGAAGAAGAAACAACAACGCTCCACGCCGGGCAATCATCACCCCATCTGGAGCTCGCCGACATCAACATCGACTTATTAGCAACGTTTGCAGGTCAGGCACACACCTGACCTGCCTTGAGAATACAAAACTCAGGGAAAACAAAAGTTGGCGTACTAGTTGTGTTGTTGCACTCACTGTTGCCTCCGCTAGAGGATACTTCTTCGTACATGCAGCAACACAAGAGTGTGCTGCTCTTCTTCACATCAAGAGAACTGACATACATGGACTGAGTGGGCACAAATTAACACATACAAACACACACACACACACAAAAAGAGAAAGAGAAGCATCTGAAGAGGTATGAGATGGCAGTAAATCTTATGCTGTGCCCATCAATCCTGCTTCTTCTCCTGACGAAGTGGTTGTTGTTGTTTTGAGGTGTGTGTGCACGTGTGTGTGTGTGTGTGAGGAAGAAGAGGAGGAGGAGGCAGAACCCAGAAAAAAAAACAAAGATAAACAGAACTCAACCATCCATCATCAACAACAACAACACGTGAATACAAGATCATGAGTACCAACACACAACGTCAGCGGCAGCCAACAAAGAGTCATTGCCACGAGCGACGAGGGGGCAGTGAGATGCGATAGAGTTGTGTGATTGGCTCTGGAGAGGGTTAAGGAGTGGATGCCACAACAACACTAATGATCATCATCATCACCATCATCCTTCTCATCCTCTCCGTCTTGTGCCTTGGGTGAAAAGAAGAGTGCGCCCCACGACTTCTTCATTTGCCGCATCGCCATGAATTTATCACTGTGCCGTGTTGTGTTGTTTTCCATCAGCGGCACAACGTCGGGCGTACCTTGTTCAGGTGAGTTTGGCTCCGTCAAGGCAATGGAAGATACGTGAAGGCCATCATCTGCATCCACGCCCAGATTGCATGTATTGGTTGGCACATCAACATTGGTGCGATGGCGGGTGTTGCTACTCGAGACAAGAATCGAAGGCCCAGCGTGCGGAGCTACAACCGTGGGCAGTGCCTCACTCATCTCACGCACACACGCACCACCTCGTTCTCTTACACGTTCATCATCATCATCATCAACATCATTCTCATCCTCATCAGAAGAGGAGGAGAAGGAGGGTATGTTATCCACGAGGGGAGGCCCCTCCAGGCCACCAACGCTCGGCAGACGGCGGCTGTGTCGCGGAGTGGCAGAAACTTTCACCTCCTCCGACTCATTCTCAGTTTCCACGGAGTTGTTTGAGTTGGTGGTGGAGTCCAAGAGACGAAAGCTGCCATGCTCCAGATGGCGGCCAACCTCGTGAGATGCTTCGGTTGGGACACGAATGAGGCACGAACGTGGCTGACGTCGATGCCCAAGTGGGTGCGGACGTACATCCTCCACCATGCTCATCTTCACCACCTCCGTCACGATGGCCTCGTCCGTGCCAACCTCCAACAACTCAATCGGTGTGGTGGTTAGCGTCTCGTCAATGGAGCGGCGCTGCTCAGAGCTACCTGCACTTGCCGCACGCACACATGTACGTGTGCCACTCGATGTAGTGGCATTCACGATGGATGCATCAAATGCCGTGGTTGGTTGTGGAGGTGGGGTAGCTACTACGCCATGTTGTCCGCGTGGTGAGGTGCGACGAAATGACGATGATAATCGGCATTGATGTGCATCAACGCCATCCATCTTCGGCCGCAACACCTTTGATGGCCGCTCCTTCACACCAATGCGGCCAACGCTCATGATGGAGCAATACCTGGCCGAGTTAGTTCCTCCACCGTTGTAGGGCACATGGCTTCCTACACAGCTCATGATACGATGAGTGCCGGTTGAATATGTTGTGGGGAATTGATCTTTGCGTTGTCCGTGGGAGGGTGGGAGGGGGGGGAGTACCGAATTGGGTTGTGGGAAGAGTGAAAAAAAAAAAGATGCGGCAGCACTCTGTGTGAGGACCCAAAGTTGGTGCGCTAAGAATCCTGCAACGCAGCAAATCGATGGATCTGTGCGTTGTGGAGCAGGTGGGAGGAGCAAAACACACCGCCGTTGTGTGGCTGATTGATGGTGATGGAGATAGCAATCAGCGCTGACTCTTTTTCTGGGTGAATACACCACAGTAACAACAACAAACAACAAAAAAAGCACAACAGGAAATGAAACAAAGTGGTATATCTGATGAAATGATTTATACTTTCGTGAAAAAAAAGATGGAAACACTACGCACGCCCTTAGAAGCCAAGGAAGTGCTTCTGTGTGGCTTGACTCTCACTCACTCTCTCTCTGGGTGTATGGATAGTAGCTGGATGATGGAGGGGAGATTGCTTATCGCTCCTCCTCTTTCAGTGTGGTGCTACTACTACTCCGCCTAACTACAACAAGAAGATGAATGATGTGTGTGAAGGGAGATAAAGGGAGGTGTAGGAGAGTCACTACGAGAAGCATGTTGATGCACGAATAACCGGCACAGTATAATGAGGGAAAAGATGTGTTTGGAGTGAAAAAAAAAGCAAAAAAAAAAGCACAAACGCACGTACTCTCAGATGATGATGGAATCGTGGGGGTTAAGGATCAAATATGCTGGGGATAGGTGGGAGAGGAGCGAGTTACTTGGAGTGATCCTCAATGAAACAAAAAAAAAAACGTCGCGCATTGCACGTGATGATGTGGATGGCCCTCTGTAGCAACAGTTGGCATCCACTTCACCATCATATGATCTCAGCATGATGAGGTGCATATACGAACGGAGATGGAAACACATCTTCATACACGCATCTTCGTAGCGAGTTGGTAAAGCCCCATTCCCACGTAGGCATGATGTTCCAGCAAACAAACAAAAGAAAAAAAAACCAACAGTTTAGGGCTGCAGCAATTTACATACTCAATGAGGTGCCATCATCAAAAAGCTGTGTAGTCCTGAGTGTGTGCGCGCGTGTATGTGCGTGTGTGAGTACGCCCCAATAGCGTCAAGGCCGTTGTGCCAAACGGCGATGAACCAACAACGACGGTAAAATATGAAAGAAAAAGAAAAAAAAAAGCTAGACATGCCATGCATGCCCCTGATGGGTACCATACATGTATGAAGGAATTTAGTGCATCGTCTTCACCAACTTGGTTTGTGTGGCAATGAATGCGGTGTAGCCGCAAACACGAACCAAACCATGGGCGAGTCCCTCAACGTGCACGTCAGCATATCATCCGCTTCCAACAACAACAAACGACAACAACATATAAAATCAAACAACAACATCAAGAGTACATAGTGGTGGGAGCAAGAAACATCACGCAGATGTGGACGAAGAGATCCCAATGGAGGAGAAAAGATGAGAGAGAGAGAGGAGGAGGTGAAGAGTAGCTTCACGCCCCAACCGCGTGCAAGACGGCGGAGTAGTTGGCACCCACAAGCAAAAAAACGAACAAACAAAAACAAAGGGCAAGTGCCGGCAACACCATGTAGGGCCAAGAGAAATAGCTCATGGATCATGTGTACGATGAGGTTGTTGTTGTCCGTGCTAGAGGGAAAAAAGAAAGAAACATCATCATCTACCGAGCATAACTGGCAGATTGA
The DNA here is from genome assembly GCA_030849065.1 of Jaenimonas drosophilae. Taxonomy (NCBI): domain Eukaryota; phylum Euglenozoa; class Kinetoplastea; order Trypanosomatida; family Trypanosomatidae; genus Jaenimonas; species Jaenimonas drosophilae. The sequence goes on from JASAON010001525.1 coordinate 19,241, forward strand.
GGAGCGGGAATTCTTCGCCATCAGCATCGTCACCACCCCCCTCTCATCGCACTCCTCACGATGAGAACGATATGCAGCGTACTGTGAAAAACAAACAACAACTTTCATGTATAGCACATGGAAAGTCAGGCAGAGGAACAGAATTGGCAGATATATGGTGGTAGAGAAAAGAGGCCAACGAGTCCAAGACACGAAGAGAAGCGAGCACCGCTACAACATTATGAGGGCAAAAAAAAAAACAGCGCCCGCACGATCTTGGCCAAAATTTGGTGTGGTGAATCCCCTTCCCCTTCCTCCTCCATGCATCCCCGGATGATGAATGCGTGGCGCTGCTTCCCAACGTTTACTACTCCTCTGTGGTGGTTTCTACTACAGCACCAGCTCCACACGCACTGTGTGGGGATGTCGGATCCATCACCTCATTCATGGTTGTTGTGGCACCTCCACCACCGTTGGAGAAGCGATTCATATTCATGTTGGCCGCTGATTTTCCCATCTCGATACCGTTAAAGCGTACAAAGTTCCAGTTTGCCAAGTTGGCCTGCATATCGTGCAACACGGGGCTGTGAAGCATCTGGCTCGCTGTGCTCAGGACGGAGATGTCTCCACCTCCCACACTTCCACGACGTTCAGGAAGCGCCAACGGGTGCTCTGCAGCTGCTTCAGCAGCATCGGCACCATGACGTGTTTGTGTGGAGCGCTGCGGGCTTTGAGGGCGCAGTTGATCTACGGAGATGAAAGAGAGGAATGCTGGTACACTTCCATGATCCATGGTTGTATCGCTTGTGCGTCTGCTTGGGGTGGCGGTGGTTGGTGGCAAGGGGCCGGCGAGAGGGTCCAGAGACATACACGTCATGGAAAGTTGTGTTTCAGCATCCAACTCCAGTGGCTTGCTACGACTGAGCTCCATCACTCACAGCAGTATAGGGTGTGTGTGGGTGTGTTAGGAACAGGAGGTGTGAAGTGTGTTGAAGGAGAACACACAACACACAAAAGGAAATGATATGAGTAGGTGTACGTTGATCTCTCTCTAAGCACCAGAGCTACTGCGGCTGATGTCTGTGGTGGATCGTTGTGTTTAAACAACGCCAACAATAACTCCTTCCATGTGTTGATGGGTGAAGAACGAAGAAGAAGAGGAAGAAGTGAAGTTGCGCACATTCATGATGTGTGGCTGTTGCGAGTACCTCCACAGCACACAGTCTATCCCTGCTGCAACAACAGGAAACAAAGAAGTCTGGACTTCTTCTCAAGGGCGTGCCTGGGCAACACACGAAAGAAACACACGAAATGTTGGGGTGTAGGGTAGTCTTCTTCAAGCAACTCACTAGTGGTATGTTGTGTGTTTGTTTTTGTGTGTTTTGTTGGTTTGTTATCCTGCAAGGATGATGATGATACATGGTGCAGATGAGCTCCACGCATCACTGCTGCCAAGAATCATGTTCTGTCGTACAGGGCGCGCATGGTGTTGATGAATCCTCCCGCTACATAGCAGAAGGAAAGGTAAAGAGCCTTTTGACGTGCGAGTGTGTCTGTGTGTGAAGGGAGAAGAACTCCACGGAAACATCACGGGCACATAACCAAAAAGCAGCGAGCAACGTGCAGAGACGAGAAGAATGCGCTCACGGATGGCACATCTGAAGAAGGGAGTTATCGCAGCAACAATGGTTTTTTTTTGGTGATGAAATTATATTCCCCCACCATCGCAACACGTTGGGTGCTGCAGCAGATGCTCAGGTGGATCTGCTGCGACACATGAGCAACAAGAAAGAAGAAAACTCTCCAAAAAAAGAAACAGAAACAACGAAAAATAAATAAAAAACAAATGAGCGAAGAACGGTTGAGCAGAGGTGGCACATTGACATCGTAGCCTTGAAAAGGGTTCGCGCAGCGCGCATCCCACGTGCAAACATGCGTTGATACATGAATGTGCCAGAGGATGCACCTATTATTTCCCTTGCGTGTGTGTATTCATTCAATGACTATGAGGTCTAATGAGCACCCATGAAACATGCGCAGCAGTGTTGCTGGCCCCATCATCTCCCCCCCCTCGAACCCACAATGCACCACCGTGGCGCATAACAAAACAACGTGAGATGCACGATGCGTATAGCGTGGGTGATGGAGGCAGCGCAAACGAGATGGATCATGGCCTTATAGGATGATCCTCCCCTCATAAAAAAAAAAAGATACAAAAATAATCATCGATCTTCTATCATCGCGTCAATCAAGTTGTTTGGGGTAGGGAGTAGAATAGTGGGAATATTCATGAGCAGGGGGTACATACACAAGCACGAAAATCAACAAGGTTGGTGTGCTGCACATACACACACAAACGTACGTACTCACACACAATCACACCTACAAACACCGAGTGCGTACCGCCTGCGTCATTCTCTCATGAGGGTCTTGCTCCTGGGGGCATCCTGTGAGAGTTAAGCATGGGCGTGTGTGGCAGGCGTAAACACAATCAAACGGCGCGTGCATATCCATTTTTTGTTTTGCTTTTTTTCCCCCCACATGCCATCACAAATAACCAAGAAAAAAAAAGAAACCGAATCATAAGTGAAGTGCGTACCAACATACAACAAAGAATTGTGGCAAACATCAACACAAGATAGGGGGAGACGACGACTGATACGGCAACAAAAAGAAGCAACAGCAACAACAACAAAAAAGAAACGAACAGAAGGAGCCCACGAACTTTTGATGCCTCGTTTCATGAAGATTTGTGGGTTGAGTGCAAAGCACTCGCAAGAATACAGAGGGGCATCCATTCTTCGTGAAGCACATACACACATTGCAGTATCAAATACAAACGGAGGTGGGAGGGCGGGAGGAGGTCGTGGCCGACCAAAGAGAAACATCTCAGCATGAATCCGTACAACCTTGCGCGTGCAACATGAGCAGAAAGTATCGAGCTCCTTCATTCGTTCTGATTTTTTTTTCTTTCCTGAGATAAAATTCATCATTGTTGTTTGTTGATTGCCGGTGTCTTCTTCTCAGACACAAGCACACACATCCTGTACGAGCAGTGAATAAGTTAGTACCTTGTCAGGATTGCATCGTCCATTCAAACACAAAAGAAAAAAAATGCACCCCAAAAGCAGATGAAATAGAGTGATGGGGAGAGAGAGAGAGAGAGAAAGATGGACTGCGCACCTCTTCCACAGGCACTCACGCCATCACAACAACACATCACGTACAAAGAACAACCAACGTTGCCGAGGATGTTTCTTTTCGTCTTGTGTTGCGCACAAACAAAGGGGGGAGATAAAAAAAAGCTACACAACATCGACGCACCGGAACAGAGAAAAAAAAAAATACACCGCAGGAGCATCCATATGACCCACTTAAAGTTTTGGAGGATGGCAGCACGCACACCACTTACAAGTACGCACACTCGCCACCTGGTGTGGGAAAGGCAACGTATCTGCATCACGCATCAACAGCAACAGAAAACTAAAAGAACGAACTAACAACACATCATCAGAGCATCAAAAAAAAAGGGGGCAAGCAACGAAACAAAACAAACAATAAACAAGATAAGTATCTCCATGACGTTCTACTCAAATGCTCCTTCTTGTATGTGTTGCAACAACCCCACCAACACCAACAAACAGCTTGTAGTGTACGTCGCGTGTTGCAGTCATGCAGCTGAAGAAAAGAAGAAGAAGAAACGCGCACGTTAAGAATTAGTCCATCCGTCGCCATGTACGTGCACGAGCACCACCATCCTTGATGGGCTTCTACATACATGGGCGGCTGAGTGCGTGCGCGTTGAGTAGTGGTGTGGAGGTTGTAGTACGAGCTACTCAGGTGGTGGCCCACCAAAGCAGGCAAGACCCCAATCATGACAGTTGGCTGGCAGAAACTCAGGTTGGCCAGAGAGTGAGGTGCCGCGCACGAATCCATCTTGTTGTTGTTGCTCCTCCTCCCTCTGCACCCGCTCGAGGCACTCCTGCCTCATCTCCGCCTCCCCAATCGCGGTGGCTCGACGCTTCGCCGGGCAGCAATCGAGGGTCCAATCAACGTCTCCGGCCCACGTCACCGCGGATTGTGCCATGCGCGTTGGTGAGCGCAGTGACGCCTCCATGGGGCTCAGAAGGCTGGAGTTGGGGCCCCATCTCGCCTTTGTGGGGCGGCGCGCACTCGTGGGGAGACTCCGGCCTGCCACAAGAATGGATCCGTTCGGCGAGCGCAATGCTCCCAGCTCGCACATCATCATGCTTGTTGGCATCTCCATCCCTTCACTCGATATGCCCATGGGTGAGTGCGGGTGTTGGTTGAGGTGTTCCTCATCCAGGTGCATCACTTGTTCTTCCAGCACCACCAGCTCAATGGTCCCGGAAACATGCTTCGAGCGTCGCGGCGACGATGGTGATGGCGCGTGTTCGCGTGTAGAAGGTTGAAGGAGCGGCTCCTTTGCATCTACGGAGGTGGGAATGGCGAGATCAATCATTCTCCGCCACGTCGGTGAAGCGTCTTCACCGCTATCCATGGAGATGCTCACCGCATCCTCCTGATTATCACCATCCACATGTGCAGCAGCAAAGATGGGGTGCTGAATGTGTTGTTGTTGTGGTGGTGGCGGTGGTTGTTGTTGCTGGCGTTGGCCTATGCAATCCGAAAGATGAGATGCAGGTAACTTAAACACGTCGGGCATGCCGTAGGCGGCAGGAGGCATGGGAAATGGCAGACATGTGCTGCTGTTCTCCCAGCTCCCGCTGCTGCCGCTGAAGATAAGCGGCCCCGTACCCTTGTTGGCGTTGGAGAGGCGGTATTGTGTGGTGGCAGCATGAAAGGGCTGTGATTGTGTAGGCGTCTGTGGGGCGTGTGCCACAATGGGCAGCAATGGAACGAGAGGCTCACTTGGTGTGGCGGCGCTGTTAATATCCATGGCAAAGACGGTGTTGGCCGTTGCGGGAACGGCACGAACGAGGGGAGATGGTGGGATGGGAGGAAGCGGGGCCATGATCATTATGCCACACAACACAACACAAAGTGGTGTGCGTACGAGTAAGAGTGGGAGTGGGAGTGGGAGCTAGCCCCAACACGGTAGGACGCAGGAGGGGGAGGGGGGAACGGGGGCGGCGGCGGTTGTGCTGAGAATCTACGAGGGCAGCAACACGTGAGGAGGCGTGCACCGCGTCAGGAGCAACTGAGCTCAGCAGTTAATGAAGGATGGAATATGTGCGGGTGTTTCTTGTGTGAGGCTCCGCGCCACGGCTTACATTCAGGAAAGGAGAAGAGAACGAAGTTGATGGCGACGTGCACAACAAGCAATGCCATTAATTCAATGGTAGGAGCATGATCACGATGGGAAGCAACACATTGATACTGAAGAGGAAGCGCATCATCATCATCATCATCATTATCACACACACACAACAATGGAATAGAGAAGGAAGAAGATAAAAAAAGAAGGAAAAAACGGAGCAATCACACCGACCAAATTCACCATCTCCACATACATCCAAAAGATCAGCAGCACCTCCCCAAAGAGGGTGGCGAGAGACGGCCATCGGAGCCATCACATATCTGTTTAGCGTTGCCGCACACAACAAACATTTGATGTTGCCGCACAACTCCAATCAAGAGAGTGGGCATCCATCACTGAGCACGCATGTGTTGTTTTCGCTGCACTCCTCCTCACAGCAGCAGCTGGAAACCTTGGGCATCCATCTGCTCAAGCTCCTTCTATAGTCAGATATACTTGATATGCTGCAAACACAAACACACACATTAATCTTTTTTTTTCCTCTGTTGTCTGAGACACAAAAATTTTTTTTTCTCTTCTTCCGAAATAATTGTTTGGAGATTGGGGATGGAGGTGGCGTGAATTGATGTAGGATGGTGGGCGGAAGCCGATAGGAAACAGGCAAACAATCGTTATAAGGTGGTGCAATGATGAGGCAATCACAACAAGAAAACGTATAAGCACATAACAATAGAAGAGATGGTGGCGCGCACGCCCACCAAACAGAGGGCGGAAGTACATGATGATGAGGTGTGTGTGTGTGTGTGTGTGTTTGGTGCATCATAAAATTCATCACCCATTCACGCAACCGCTTCCTCGGTGAGCCGATACTCAAATCGGTGGTGGCGAGTGAGATTGAGATGGATGCACACAACGCCCTCATCATCATCATCATCATCATCATTCTATTCTTTTTGCGCTCAGCAGCGCACCACTCAGCGTGCAGAGCCACAAGTATCTGAGTGAGCGCCACCGAGCCAAACAACAATGGAATCACTGAAGAAACAGAGCACTGCACCAGCAATGCCCTATATGTGAGAGAGCACAGTCATGAGATGGGATGTGGGGTGCGCATCGAGCTAGCACCACTGCACCTCACCACACATGCAGGTTCTCGCACGTTGAAGCAGAGTACTGGGTGGCTGCAGCATCCACACGAACACACATGGAAAACTATATAGGATGCGGATATATTCCAACACAAGAAAACAACAACCACGACCATGAGAAAGGTCTTTCTTCAAGGATGGATCTTCAGCATCCACAGCAACAACAACAACAACAACAACAGCAACAGCGACTATCACAACAACTATCACAACACATGAGGCAGATATGATGAAGTAGAGATGCCGGTGAAGAGAGAAGTGAAGCGTGTTTGTATGTGCGTATATGGCCTCGCAATGGAGAGCGAGAACTCATCAGAAAAAAAAAACAAGAACGGGTAAAGTGCTTCCTTAGTTGTTGCGTCGCAGAACACCAGCACATACAGGAACACCAACTGGTATCTCCACACCGTCATACTGGCCACCATGATGGACGAGTTAAGTGTTGGAAGAAGAAGAAAACAGTGAAGTGTGCGTATGTGCAGAGCACATCAACATCAAGCAACGACAAAAAAACAAACATGTATGTACGTATGTATGTATGTGTGTGTGTGTGTGCTTATGTAGGAGCGGTAGTGAGGAACGTGTCATGATGCTGTTTGGTTGCTACACGTTCTCTCAGCTACCTCCTCCTCCAAACCGCGGAGGCATCATCATCTTTTTGTTTTGCGTTGGAGATGGCCATCAATAACGAAAAGAAACAGAGAAAAAAAGGGGAAAAAAAGAAAGCAGCATCAACAACAACAACGTGTTGTTAGTTGCACGATTTCGCGCGTGTTGTGGAGTAGTGCAGGCCCTCATCACTCCCGCAGGAGCTGTGCCGCATGTGCTGCCGCGCCGCACGTGGGAGGAGCGCCTGCCAATCTCCGGTTGATGTGATGGAGGCTACGGCAATGGGAACGAAGGTGCCATCGCTCGCGCTATCTGCCCCTGTTGAGTGCATGGAGGCGGCGGTGAGGTTGGTGAAGGATACACAAGACTTACTACGTTGATGCGTCGCGAGCCCAACAACCTCGTGGAGGCCGCGGTGAGGTGGGGCCCGCACCAGAGATGCCGCCTCAATCACGTAGTTGCTATCGGAAGGCTGTAGCACCATCATGCCCGTCGCTCTCCGCAGCTCTGACCCGTCCCGAACGTGATGCACGCCACTACCTTCCACATCAACACTTCGTTGCGGGTTGCGATAGCGCCAACGTGGTGTATGTATTGGTATCGGAGAAGCATCCCCGCTCGGAACTTCCTCACAGTGCAGATCATCCACCATTGGGAAAGAGATAAAGTCTGGCACGGAATGATTCTCTTCCTCCTCCAACGTGCAACAGCTGGAGTTGGCCGCCAGGGAGCCGTACGCCACGAGATCATCTTCATCCTCCGTCATCGCCTCCGCCACCCCATCGCCCATGGATCGATGGCGGCGCGGAGAAAACCGCAGCTGTGAAAGAACAGGACGAGTGAGTAGGGCCATGGATTCACGACGGCTGTTGGCCCATCCTCCGCCACTCCCGCCCACGCCAACAACACCGCTACTCACGGGCAGAGGCGAGGCCATCACGGGAGAGCCGTTGGTGGAGAGGCCCACACTCTCCTCAAGCCACGGAAGGCCACCCTGCTTCGCACCATCCATCATCATCATCACCTCTGCGTTGATGTTGTTGTTGGGGGCGGCTGAACGGCTCCACCCAGCGAGGAGTGAGGAGGCCTGCTGCCCGCGCCGCGGCACAATCATTCGTCGCGGAGAGGCCGTGGTGGTGGAGGCGGGATTCACTCGTGGGCGTGGCGCCAACCTCCAACCATCCATCCCAGGTGTGCTGTTGTTGCTGTTGCTGTTGTTGTTGGCGTTGGTGGTATTCAGGAAGTTGCTCGCACTCACCCGCGACTCCCGTCGTGGTGTGCGTGGGAGGCACATTGGCAGGCTCATCGCGTGCGCCTCGGCGAGATTTACGCCGCTCCCCACGTTGGGAAACATCGCCGCCGTCGGCAGCGGCATGTTGCGCGGGCTGAGAGGGGTGGCCAGTGATGTGGGAGGGGGCTGCGGTAGCATGGCTGTGTTGTGCGTGTGTGTGTGTGTGTGTGGCAGTTGTGCTACGTGCTCGGGTATCTCCGAGAGTGTTGCGATCGGGGAGGTGAATGAAAGTGGGGTACGGCAGCTGCTCACGGGTGAGCCAGAGATGAAGTACGGAGCTACGAATCGCGGACAGGCCAGTAAAGAAGGGGGGGAAAAGGAAGAGAAAACAACTGACTGGCAAATAACAACAAAAACAACAACAACAAAACAAAGAAAAACTAGTTTGGTAAGTGGTAGGTACGCACGCGCACAACAAGAGAGAGGAGGGGGAAGGAAAACAAAAAGAAGAGAGAAGAGTGAGTGTGGGCCGATGTGGGTGTCAATGGAAGTACGCGACCCACCACCTCAATCCACTGTATGTTGGAGGGCAATGAGAGCTAAGTGTGAAGTTGCTGTGAGCGTATAGCAGTGCCTCGTCAACGAGCACAAAGAAAGATACCGAGAAGAGTACTAGAGGATTCATGTATGTACGGTGAAGAGGAAGAGAGGGGGGAAACAGGTGCAATGTGCGTGTGATGAGTAAGATGACCAACATCCAACATCATGTAGAGGCTTTCTGAGGGGCTACACAGTAGGTTTGCGCTTCGTCGCTGCATAACGTCGTGAAGATCCAAGTGAGCACAGCTCTCAGGAGCTCTTTCAGGGAGGAACGCTCCATCATCGATGAAAGACATCCGCCTACCCACACAGGTGCATCACCAGGTGAAATTCACGTCAACAACGAAAAAAAAGGAAAACACAAACAATGAAAGAAACGGGGTCAGTGGATGAAGCCATCCACATGTGCGAGCGAGAAACTTACGTACAACAACGAGCGTAAAAGAAGTGGGCCGTGGTACAAGAAAAAAAAAAAGCGCGAAACAAGAGTGTGGGGCCAACAACAAAGAAACGAGCAATTCATACAAGAAGAACAAAGAAAAGCAAGACGCGGCAATATGCACCAATGGACGACTCAACCTCATTTCCCTCACTGACCAGCAATAGGCACAGGAACAGATATATGTGTATATATATATACAGTGATAGGGTGGGGGTGGGGGTACGGCACAGAGGGGTGATGAAGTGAAGAGGAGGGAGGTCCCCAAGACATAGGTAGGAGCAAGGCACCACATCACTGCACTCACGCACTCACACATACACAAAGTTTGGAATGACACCAAAAAAAATACAGAAGCATGGTGTGAATGGTGTGAAGTTGGATGAGTGAGGTTGATGATGATGATGATGCACTCACATCACTTCATGCGACTGAAGTCAGGAGAAGAGGGGAGATGCTGGCAGATGTGGCGCGTTGCCGTGGTGGCTATTGGTAGGTGGTGGCACCACTGCATGCGGAGAGTCTTGCTGAGCTACACAGCAACGAACATGAAAACAAAAAAAAGAAGAAGAAGAAACAACGCCATCGATCCGAAAAACATCAAGGTACACAAAAAACGGTTAGCGCTTGAAGAGAAAGAGAGAAAGGAAGATGATGTCAGCTGCACATGTGGCATCAGCGTGAGCTCCCATAAAAAGGAAAAAAAAACAGCAACGACAACAGCAATCCGCATCAACCATCACGAAGAATTATATTGAAATGATATGTTGTTACTCATACTTTGTTTGGTGTCGGGATGTACTCCGCGCCGTGTACCTGAGCTCTCCCCCTACACCTTGCAACAAAGAAGGGCTTGATTGAGGAGCTACACGCATCATGTGATGGATCAGTGAGATCATCGAGCCACACCACCCTGCTCTCTCAGAATGGATGGATGCAGCGGAAAGGAGGAAAATAACAAGAACAAGCATAGATGCTCTGCCACCCTCTTGCGTAGCTCCGTGTAGGATGGGTGAGCATCCTCCATCAAGAAGACGAGAGAAAGAGCAAGGGAGAACAGTACATTTGGCAGCAGGAGGTCTTAAATCGCATACACACAAAAGAGTTTTTTTGGTATTATAATGAAGAAAACGAAAAAAAGAAACCGACGAAAACAAACAAGGTCGTGTGTCAGCTGAGGATAGCTACGAGATAGATAAACAGCAAACAACGGATAGCGTTCGAAGAGAGCACTCGTTTTTTCTTCTGGCATTCATATATCTTTTTAGCAAACAGCACATCAATTCACAGAGAAGCACATCACAGAGGGGAACAAGGAAAGAGAGAGAAAAAAAAGAAAGCGACAGAAGAAGTGAATTGGCTGATGGGTTTTAATAAGAAGCCAACAACAAAACACAGCCCACCACGAGGTGCTCGAGTGCAAATGTGTAGTGAGGGTACGGTAGTCATATATACGTACATGCACATATATGCATATATACTGACGCAGTCACCCAAATTCGTTAGGATTTTTTCACAACACACAGGAACTTAGAAGCATGAGCAACAGCAACAACAACAAGCAGAAACGAAAAAAAAAAAGAGAACAACGTCAGGGTGGGTCAGCTGCTTAATGCCAGCTGCCGCTTGTGTTTGGTGAGCCACGTGAGTTGATAATCTGCAGTGACGATCGCAGTGATTGGGCGGAGGAGAGTGCGCCAACGGGCCGGCGCATGTGGTGCGACTGAAGGCTTACTCCAGAAGATACGGTATTGGTTGTTGTTGTTGTTGTTGTAGTGGTGCGTGTGGCTCCTCCAAGGCTGCGATGCTCTGCGTGTTGTGGTCCTACAGCAGCATCGATGTCCCACGGAGCTCCATCCAGAATAGTGGATTGCATGCTCAACGGGCTTGGAATATCCCTCGACGCGATGGCAGAGCTGCGCATGGAGCCCGCATCGTGAGCCACGAGATGCGAGCTGTTCGTGTGCTGCTGCTGCTGGTGATGATGAGGTTGGTGGTGGCTGCCACTATCGGCGAAGTGAGGCAGCAGCCATGCAGCTTTATCCTTCTCCAGATCCTTCCATTGCGGGCTGCGCTCACTACTTGGCCTGAAGTATGAAACAACCCCACTGACATCTACAAACATATCCATGCTGTCGTTGCTCACCTCCATGAGGGAGTGTGATGGCCGATGAGCCTGGCGATGCAGAGCCGCATCGAGCTGCGACACCGACATGAAGCTCGGAATCATGGATGAGCTAATGAAGGGGTTAGAGCGTGGGCTCGGCACCTCGTTGTTGCTGTTGATGTGGTCGAGCTGTAGGTGGTGGTTGTGTGCGTGGTTGTGGGCCCGTGAAAGTGCTTGATGGGGAAGATTCACGACGGAGAGGGTGTCGGAGTAGTCAGTCATGCGCGTCTCGAGCTCATGGGCATCACTACTGCCAACTGTGGATGGATTGGATGAGGTGCGGAGGTGCTCCATCCCAGAACAAATGAGTGGATGCTCGCAACCTCCCAAACGTGCGCTCATGTGGTTTACCTCTGCCGCCCCTTCGTTATGCTCCGCCGCCAAGAAGCTGGAGGAGCGGCCTGCATGGATGAGCGGGTGCGTCATGGGCCGCTCCCCCACAGGCACGAGGAGGCGATGTACGTGCGCCTCTGCCTCACCACCACCCGTCGTCTCACCGAGGCTGGAGGCATCTGGGTATCGGTTGTGTGGCAAGGTGGTTGGGCTGCCGCCATGGCTGGATAAGATGCTACAGCCACAGCCGCTGCTCAGCTCGCCAAACTCTCCACCACCTTTGCAGTGGTTGGGGTTGTGAAGGAGGGTCGTGGGGCGAGCGGAGCTCATCACCTCCACACGCTCACCAAGACGTGCTTGAGCATGTGGCGAGAGCACAGAGGCACGTGCCGTGTCGTGCGAATCTTCCAGGAAGGGGGTGGGTGTGTGGCATGTTGGTGCCGCCTCCACCCCTGGAAGTATGAGGCGAGCAGGTGATTGTGGCTGGTGCTGCGGGAGGGATGCATGTGGTGGCCGGGCTGTTGCTGGTCGCGGGCAGGTCGTATGTGGCCAGTGTGGCGGGTCTCGCATGATGATGGCCGTTTGTGGTGGTGCAGTGGTGGCGCTGTCGTAGGCCAGCGTGGCACCAAACACATCGTCCACCGAAGAGGATGTGCTGCTCGCGCAAGATTCATCCGCCGCCTCCACGACAGTTGCGTCGTGTTGGGCGATGGTGATGGGCGCTGGACGTGGTCGGCGCAGTACCCACACAAAAGGTTGTGTGTTGGCGTCTTTGCGTGTGGTGGCTGGTGATGGCCCCTTCCCCCGTGGCGAAGGAGGTACGTTGATGCTCACCTTCATTGGTGAACGTCGTGGAGTAGTGCGTGCTCCCCACACCGGAGATGATGCGGGGGAAACACCACCACGACGTGGCGTACTCGGTGATGAGGGCGGGGTACGAGAGGGTTGGCGATTGCCGTTCGTCGTGTTTGTTGTTTGCCCGGTCATGGGTACAAAGAAAGGAGAGGGAGAGGAGTTAATCTGCACCAAAACAAAAGAAAAAAGAAAAAAAAGAACAACAACCGAGTATTCACAGAGAGCGCGAACGGTTTTCTTTTGTGTGTGCGCACGAAAAAGGTAGATGAGGGTGAGTTGTCGTATCCGCAAACAATAAATAGAGGATGGAGGATAGCAACGTGTGGTGGGAAAAAAAATGAAAAAAAAAGAAGAAAAGCGGCAATATTTGATGATGTGAAGTGTTTTCGTTTTTCTCTTGAGATTGTGTTCAGGGAGCGAGCAAACGGCGTGCGGAGATGCGCGACTTCCCTGAGCAAGATCCACGCCAGGTTGCTGGCAAAGAGATGGAGAGGCACGGTACGTGTTGTGTTGTTTAAAGCAAGAAGACGCCGTGTGGGGGTTGTATGTGTATGTATGTACGTGCGTGTGTGTTGCGGAAGCCGTGGGTCGGGCTGTTGCGACCAAAACGAATAAACACAGAACCCAGCACACACACACACACTCACACAACAACAACAAACAGAAGGAGAGGTGAGAAAGAAAGTGGGCACCAAACAGTGAAGGCTAGAGGAGGTAGGTATAAATCAGCTCTCCTACACAACAAAAAAAATGATCCACTGCACAGTAGTCGTTGGTGCCGTGATGAGAGAGAGAGAGAGAGGGGCCGACGTGCAATGACTTGAACGTACCTACGCCGACAGCGTCAAACGTGCACACAAACTTTTGTGGGGGTAAAAAGAAACACAACAACAACAACAACAACAACGACAGAAAGAAAAAAGACGTAAGATAAATAACGAAGGAAGAAGTCCGTAGGCTCAGGCAGCTACCAGCACGATAGCCAATGGCCCAACACGTAGATGTGGCGCGGGAGTCCCACGAACACAACAGCAACAGCGACGGAAAGTGAGCGAGAAGATAAGAGTAAGAACAACAACAACAACAACAACAACAGCGGAAGCTTGCTTAATGGCGAAGATACCTCCTTCCTCTTCACTAGCGCGCTGAATGGGTTGTTTCTCGCTGGGGGGCAACGAGTCCCAGTGGCCCAGCAAGGTGTGTGTTGTGCGTGTGCGAGAGAGTAGTGCAATCGTGGGCAAACGAAGAGCAAGCGTTTAATCTAGGTTGGTGTGGTCCTTCTTCACCAGCAAAACATCCATATACAAAACACGCACACACACGGCGAACGGTGGATGCCGAGCACGACGCAACAGGAATAGCCTAGTGATGTGAGGTCTTCGTGTACGTGAGAAGAGGGGGAGTTGTGTAGGTGGAGATGGCAACGCATGGAAGTGTTGTGTTTGTAGCAACAGGAGATGAAGTGTTGTGAATATGATGTGTGTGTGTGGTTGTGGAGGGTCGATATATAAGATTTGTTGGGAAATGTGTGAGGTAGGAGCGACAAGACGAGAGGAGAGGTTGGATGGTGAGTGTGCCTCCATCCGCACATTGTTGGCCAACATCATCATCGCCATCTCACCAACTAAAGGCGCGCGCGCACATACCTACACACGGAGGACGAAGGCATCGCCCTAATACGTGAGTTGGGGTGGCACAAAGCAAACAAACCACGCAAATGCGTTGGCATCATATATGTTTATGAACGAAGATAGACATATACGGATCGTAGATCGCCGAAACAACAACAAAAACAAAAAAAAACAAAAAAAAAGAACGGCCGGAGATTGGCAGTGGGAAAGTCGCGTGAAGAGTTGTTCTTCATATAAGTGTTTGTGTGTGTATGTGTGTGCGTGTTGCAAGAGGGTGAAGCCAAAGGTTCCATGAGCAGAAGAATCTGCACACGACGTGTGTGTCTACGTTATGCATCCATGATACAACATAACACGATCCACTCAGATAAAAAGGAGGGTAGAGCACGTGGAGGTGGTGGGAGCTTGTTTGCGACGAAAATCGATGCACAACAAATCAGCTTCAGCACAGGACGTCATCGCCACGCTCACTAACAAGAAAAAAAAAGGAGGAAGAGAACGGGCCAACAACAGCAACCACCACAAAGCAACTGCGCACCACTGCAGCAGCCGGAAGAAGAAGAGAAAAAAAAAGAAGCTTGGCAACAATGGGGGGATAGTGGTATAAGGTGCATCCGCCAGCATCGTTGTCACTTCGTCCTGACAGTGGGGCCATACACACATACACACACGTTGGATGGGGTGACGGGTGCTGAATCCTGCAAACGTACAACATCAAGCCATGCATACCCAGCAAGTACCACAACATATCGATCAGAGCTACTCTACATCATCTTCATCCGTGAGCGGCCTACACGCCACTCTCGTGCAGCATCAAACGCAACCAAAAAAAAGCAGCTGCAAAAACAAAAGAAAAGAAGCTTCACAAAGCTACTACATCATCATTTACAGAAACATCATCCAGCAACGTCCTCGTCCCGTGGAGAGGGACGCGCTATGTGCTTCCTATGCCCACTCTGCGCTATCATCCGCGGCGTTTTGTTGCTCCATCGACTGCAGCGACATGGAGGACGGAGATGCGCACACACGCATACCAAAACTTCCATGTGAGAGAGATGGGCTGTGCCGCTCCGCCTTGCACGCGCTGCTGACGCTGTTGGTTGTTCGTGGCGCAGCAGCCGCGGCGTTCTGCCTCCGTCGTCGTACGCCAACCTTGCTCATCCACACCTGCTGCTCGCTCTCTTCCATGCTACGCACACGGCTGTGGCTGCTGGGTTGTTGTCGTGAGGTGCTGGGGCTGCGTATGGACCCCACACCACAACCACAACTCCCGCGGAAGTGCTCCAGACTTCGATTCCCTGTGGTTGTTGGTGATGATGGCGTGGAGGATGGGTTGGATCTTAGCCTGCCGCTCGCGAAGGGTGCGAAGGCCCAGTTTCGTTTTTCCTCGCGCAACTTATTAAAAGCGGAGGAACGCGTCCACGGAGGGCGCCCACCCATGGCGGAGGCAGCGTTGGGTGAGGGGCAACAGGCACTGCCATCCACGGCAAGCAGATGCGGAAGATGCGCATGCCCATGCTGTTGTTGTGGCGGCGTTGGGCTGTTTCGCGCCAGCCTACCTCCACACAATTCACACTCCCCGCCACCTATACTGAGCTCCATCCCCGCACACACACAACGTGACTGACGAAGTTGCGGGAGTTGTGTGGTGGTGCCGTAACTCGTGCTGTCGCTCTCCAAACGTGGCGAGTGCAACAACAGATCAACCTGAGTGAGAGAGAGGAAGCTCACGCAGAGATGTGTGTTGCTGCTCGCTGGGTTGTTGTTGGTGGAGATGGGGGATGATAGGAGCGAGGTGGCCTGCATGTTCTCAGCGGCCTCATCCTCCATGCCCTGCACGGAGAGCGAAACAAGCTGATCCACGATGGAAGATGATGCTGCTGCCGCACCACCTGCTGATGCCGTTGTTGTTGTTGTTGTTGTTGCATGTGGCACACATGCAACAAGAGGGCTTGTGGGGCTGGATGATGTTGGTGTGGCCACGATTGCCTGAGGTGGCGCATGCTCCATTGGCACATTTATCTCCTCCTCCATGAGCCGGTTGCGTGGAGGTGATGGGAGGAGGTCCGTCGTGGGCACCATGGGTGCATTGTAACAAGAATGAGATGGTGCGCGCAGTGGTTGAATGGCTCGACGTAGGCCCATAGGGCTCCTTGGATCCTCAACGTACACATGTGTGGTGCTCAAGAACCGTGAGTGGCCCCACGACGGGCTCGCCGGCGATTCGCTTTCTTCCGTCGATGGCACGTCATCCATCCCGCTGAAGGTACCAACGGAGGTTGGGCGCCCCGCAACAACACCGCTGAGCGACGGATGCAACGCGTTGGCACGAAGACTGCCGTGGTAGCTCCACATGGAGGAGCCCTCCACCTCCTTGGCATCGTTGTGCGTCAGTGGTGCTTGATAGTCTCCGCTGTGCAAACTAAACGAGCCGCCATCTACACGTGATAAGCGCGGGCCCATCCGCAATGAGCACGCATCATTACATCCTGAGGTGGCACTGCTGCTGCTGCCCACACGTTGGCTCCTCGCGTCTTCGCCACGGCTGCCGCTGGTGATGGAGGTTGTGTGGGAGTCATCATGAACCCACGCACTTCCAATGGGCTCCAGGCTATCAACCCAAGGTGCTGCCGCTGCATCTGCGCACGATTGCGATGCACGCAACTCTGAACTGACGCCGTTCTCCTGTGGCGGTGTGGCTGATGGCGATGCATCCACAAAATGTGTGCGTGCACCCATTGGTGGTAGGCTTGCCCACCGTCGCTTGCGCTCCAGCTGCATCTACGAACTCAGAGACAGATAGAAAAAAAAACAGGAAAAGAAAACAAAAGAAAAAAAAACCAATGTTGATCTTGGTTGTGTACGGATCTACGCGGCGTCGTTCGCCTCTGAGCGAGCAAACAGCCACCAAGTTAATACAGAAAAATGAACGCAGACCTGAAAAAAGAATGAAGAAGTGGAGTGAAGGTGAATGTATGTATGTATGTATGGATGGATGTCGTTGGCACGTGGTACCAATGGGCACTAACAGCAGTACTTGTATATCATCCTTCCATGAAGATCAATGCACACGCCTCAATCCTCGTAGGAAAACATATTCAGTCGGATAAAATATATAAAAAAAGAACATGTGTGGAGCTATTGCCTCTCCGTTGCGGTCTTCCGCTTCTCCATCCTCGCCTGTGGAGATGGACGCCCAAGCCATGAAGTTGATGCAGCTTCGAGCTTCTAGCTCAGATACGTGCAAGAAAAAAAAGAAAGCGCAAGAATTAGGTGAGGAGGATGTTTATAATCTTCCATCATACACGAAGATTCATCGTCTTTTCTCTGTTTTTCCCACGGTGGCCATCGAACACGTACGAAACAACGTTAAATGCTGCTCGCGCAGCTGCATGGGTATTGGCGGGTACTCCAACAACACATCGCAGATAAAAGTGGGAAGCATCGAGGAAGAGGAAAAGAGAGTATCATCGCTTTGTCTGGGGAGGAGATGTGTGGATGAGGAGTTTGTACCTGCACAAACACACACAAAGCACGAATATATATGTACGGGGAGATCTATCCCAGTGAAGGATTGCAGTATGCAAGTGCGGGTGCGTAGACCTGCTTGCACCTCACCAACACGTACACATGCACGTGAAAGCGAGGTGGTGCTGCGCAATAACAATAAGCGTATGTGCTCGAAGAAAAAAAACAAAGCAACTTCATTGCCAATCGCGTTGCAGTGGTCGCTGTGGGGAGAGGTGGGCGTGGAGGTGAGCCTGTGTTCGGTGGCATCCATTTTTTTTAAAAGAAAAACATCAACGGTGAATACAACAGAGAGTGCAGCAAAAAGGGAAAATAGAATGATGAAGACACAATGTGTTGCTGAAGCTTCATGTAGATGGACGTGAAACAAATGTGTTATGATGTGAATTTGGCCGTCAACCAAACCTGACCACCACAATATATGTTTTTTTCTATCCTACAGCACCCAAGAGAAGTGCGTGTGTGTGTGGCAGAGGAGTAACCAGAATAGCAAACTACTCAGCCAGCTCACACTCGTCCATAAATGGCGTCAAAATGTTCATCAGACGGATAAACCACATGAAGAGCTGCAAAAATAAAAATACAAAATAAAAACCAAAATAAAAAACCATGACGAGCACTCCGAACAAACAAAAAAAAGGAAGAAGAAAANGTTGCTCGTTGCCGCAAACACGTCTTCTTGGCAAACCTCCTCTGGTGGCTCATTGGCCACAAACACCGAAAAAAAAAACATGTAAAAAAAATGCACACGCAAAGAAGATATTCAGGGTCAAGGCACATTCACAAAACCATGAAGAAGATCATGATGCACATTCACATCAATGTTTCCACGTCTTGTAGCGAGGAGGGTAGGTCCGCACGCCCACGTCCTTCAGGCCCATGAGCTCAGCACCGACATGGGTGAGCTGTTGCTGCTGCTACTGACGAAGGAGAAGCTTCCCAGAGCTTGGCGCTGTGTGCGAGTCCCGTAGCGCCGTTCATGCGCGCTGGGTGGCAGCGCACCCTCGCCAACATGTCTTGTGGTTTGTGAGAAGAGGATTGGTGAGTTGTGCATCTGCTGAATGGAGCTCGCCATGGTGGGCGGAGATGGTGTTCTGACCTCCACCATCAAACCTTGAAGCTCGTCGTGCATCAGCATCTCACCCTGATCTTCCTCATCTTCGGCATCTTCGGAGCTGTTGTATGGGATAGATTGCAGTGAAACAGCACTTTCCGCGCTACCAACACGCAGCCATGCATCCAACACTGTCGTTGGCTGCCACTCCGCTGATGGTGATGTGGGGCGTGCCATCGCATCTTCATCTGCCGCGCACCCACGCCACGCATACACATCACTGCGCATCTTCTCTTGTGACTGTGAAGGTTCCACATCGCCAACATGAAGTGAGGGAAGAAGTTGCTCCTGAGAAAGTTGGCGATGGTAGTGCGTGGCGTGTACCACCACAGCACTTCCATCATCGTGTGAGCTCTTGGTGTTGGTGTTGGTGTTGCTGCTTGTGTGGGTTGATGCTGCATCAAGATCCCCACGTGAAACGAAGGTAGGCAGCATCAAGCACATAGGCGTGGGTGTGAAGGGAGAGCACACGCCATTAGCCTCATCATCATCATCATCAAAACCATCCACAGCAGCGCGGCGCTGGCCGACGTTCTGTTTCATGCTACTGCTGCTACGACTACTCCGTACGTAGTTGCTGCGGCTTGTTTCACGTCGAATACGTTGCAGGATGGATTCTACGCGTGAGAAGGAAAGGAAGTGTGGCACCGAAGGTGTGTTGGTGAGGGTTGAAGCATCCTCACAGCTTGGGCTACGTGAGGTGGCGTTGGTGTTGACGTGGAGATGGCGCAGCTCACGTAGGGGCCCCTTGGTGTTGTTGCGGCTCATCCAGCAACGTGAGCGGCTGCCATCACGTCGGAGTGCTGGGAACGCTTCCTTCGTGCGCAGTGGTGAAGACGGAACCTCCACAACGCGTGGGCGCGTCGATGTTGGTGTGGGTGGTGAAGGTGAAGAATGTTGCGTCGCAGGCGGAGATGGGGCCACACCACGTCTGTCAGCTGCTGCAGTGCGTCCGAGGGTGGTGCCCGCTGCCGGCTCACCTGATGCTCGTCGTGGTGTGCTCATGCGTGCCGAGGCCTCCTCCTCCCCCATCATACTTGCATCGTGGCTGTGGTAGCTCCCGCTGCTGCACACAGAGAGATGTAGGCTCCTCTCTTCAGAATTGATGGGTATGCTGTGTGAGTAGCACAACACCAGCAAGCCGTCGTCCACCGCACCTCTCCCCTCACAACTTGACAACATTGATGATAATTCAAACAGTGATGATGTTGGTGTTGTTGTCGGCGTGAATGAAGAAAGGTGAGGTCTATTTGGATCAAAAAAAAAAGAAGATAGTGTGCGTATCAGGTTGATATTGCGTACCTTACGTGAGAGGTTGCTTGAATTCTGGGCCAACGAACGAAAAAAAAACACACAAAACACACACAAAAAAATTGAAATTAGATTCTGTTTGACTCACGATGATAAAATGACGCCTGACGCACGACACGTTGAATCTGACCCAACGCTATATCTCTCTAATTTGTTGTTCTTGTTGTGGGGGCACAACGCAGCCACACCAGGGGCCAGAAAGAATCTGAGCGGGTTGCTGAAGTTGGTGTTGGTGGAAAGGTCCTGGCTCTGTCAGGTGGAGGAAAGGGGGTGAGAGGGAGAGGAGAGTACAGAGCTCTTCGCGGATGTTGCCGGTGACGACGAGAGCCAGGGCGGCAATGACTCCTTCCACTTTGGTGGTAACAAAGGTGGTTGTGTGTCCCAAACAGAGCCTGAAACAGTGGTACTGAACACACACCAAAAAAAACAAGAAGGGTGATATATGAATGGTTAGATTCTTGAGGTGATGCTGGCAACTGTGTCTGTGTGTGTAGGAGGTTGGTGGGCGAGGAACGCACACCTCTACAATTGCTGAAGTACCTTCAAGAAAAAAAAACTGAAAAACAACAACGACGATCTCAATGAGACTTCGAGTAGAGAGGAAGATGTAGCAGAAGAGAGAAGACGTAGCACATAGATCATCATTGGCAGGCATCAGCAAGGGTAGGTGCTCCAAATTGCGGAGGTGTTGTATATCCCCCGTCTTCCCACAAGAAGGAAGAGAGCTCTGGCAAGTATTTTTGGGTGTTTTGTAATGAGTTGGGAGGTGATGAACACCTCCACGAACAATAAAGATCTTCTGGGGCATATTTGTGTGCGCTACGGGTTCTTCAACATCAATCACTGATATTCCGGAAAGCGCACATGCATGAAGCATGTTTGTGTATGGTGTTTCACTACAAACACTCATACACACGTGTCATTGGATGAACGTTGGCAGCTGCTTTGGACTCATCCATAAGCGCCGTCAAACACAGCCAAAAGGCAAAAGAAAAAAAGGGAGAGGGGAAAATGTGCTTCTGGCCATGATCTTGCGACTCACTTCAACTCGGAACATCTTTCATCCACGCGCTACGCACGAAGATGTGGCCCACACAGACACACACAAACACATGCCTCTCCACGCAGAATTCATCACATAAATACACCAACAACAGCGATAGAGCAATTAAGAACAGAAGAAGGTGGGCGGTGTATATTCGTATTTTCCTCGACCGAGCCACGATTATGCGTGTGGTGATGAGGGAGGTGCCGCACACACTCAGTGGCGGCATCCATCATAACCCAGGCATCACTATGCGCGACAGGAGGAAAACAAAAGAAAAGATCTCGATGGAGAAGAGGGAGGGAGAGGGAGATGAACCTGCTCTGAGGCACCGCTACACTCACAGACAAACATCCATCATCACATTAACGACGAGAAAAAAACAAGTAACAAGTAAAGATAGAAAAGAGCAAGAAGAAGAAGAGAGAGAGAAAATAAAGATGGAGATTTGATGTAGAAGAGGGTTGGTCTAGATGCCTCAAGAAGGCTTGCGCACCTGCCAGCATTTAATACACTTTTCTTGCTCTCATCACCACATAGAACCTAGGCAGACTGCTCCACCACAATCCTATCACTGGTATGGGTTGTGGGCTGCGGTGTTGCAGTATCACCTCATCAATCAAGCAAACAACGTTTCTAGAGAAGAATAAACATGGCGCATTATGTTGTATGTGTGTGTGTGTGTATGTTCGTGGATGTTGTGTTGGGGAAGCACACACACAAAAACAACGCCGCCATCAATGCACATCGCTGTTTCCTGTCTTGAGGGAAGAAAGTGAGAGAGCACACAAAGAGCAAACAACAATAAAGAGAAAAAAAACAAAAAGAAGAAATCAGGTCACACGTGATGATGACGGCCACGTCGACGTGGAGAGTGGTGAATCGAGGTCCTGCAAGCTGATGAGCACTACCTGACCCACACTCACCACCACACCATCATACAAAAAAAAAGAAAAGAGTTTGAACATAACAAGCACTACACAAAAAAAAAACGAAAGCCACCAAAACAAAAGGACGAAGGCTTGCGTATAACCACAATAGATAATGCAAAGCAGGAGAACATACATCAACGCACTACTCGAGCCACGTCATTTCTACAGACGAGCTCAGCACACACTCATCACTCACCAACACACACACACAAGCAAAGCTGGTGAGGCGGGGAAGAGTTCAGTGCGCATGCTCCCCCAAACAATCACTTCGTTTGGGAGGGAGCATCGTGTTATGCCTCCTTCTGCTGTTTCGTTCCAAGGTCAGCACCATTCATCTCATCATCGTCCTGTGTTTCTCATGACGAGTGCGCAGCGCCAAATCGTGAGTATGGGAGAGAGAGAGAGAGAATGGCTGAGTGGGGGTGAGGTGAGGTGCCACGAATCACTGCGCGTTGATCATCACCATAAGCCCATCCACTGTAGAAGTAACAACAAGGGTGGAAAAAAATATAGAGTAGGAGAGCATACACAAAAAGAAAAAAAAACGAAGAAGAGGCGCACTGTTCTGCAGCTGGGAGTTGTGCAGGGGAGCAAACAGAGCGATGATCTGTCATTGCACAGCGACCTCATCCATCCACGCTCTCAAACACAGCACCAACGGAGGTGAGCATCAGCAAAAAAAAAAAAAAGAAGTTGCGCACGTAGCATTGATACTTTGCGTGGCGGGTATTGAGGGGAGGGGAAGGTGGGCGAATCACCAGTGCTGGTGTGGAGCGAAAATTGAGTTCCAACACGTACGTGTTTGCGGACGTTCTTTGCAATGGTTCACGCAGGAGTAACAGAGAAAGAAGTAACAACGACAACAACAACAACAACAAAGCACAGTGAGTGCTGTGCCATGTGTAGATGAAGTAGTGGTTCAGAAAGGGGGCTCGTTCAGTGGGCAAAACACGCATGGGCTGGATATCCTGGATGCGGTCCTGCACCCAGAAAGAAAAATAACAATGCTAGCCATCCACATGCACACAGAGATAAAAGGAATTGAGCACACAACCATCACCATGCGTTGTTGTTCTTGCAATCAACCGTCCACGAAGGAGCCAGCAGTCAAGGTTTTTTGCGCGCACCAACACACACCAGATACGAGCATCGCTCTCCATCAACAACCAAAAAAAAACACAAGCAAAGCAGCAGCAAAGAAAAAAGAAAACATGTTCGCCTTGAAGAATAGTGATGAGGGAATCGTCACGTGAGGAGCAGCCGCACATGCCCCACCACAGACATCCTCCAGCCTCAGAGACTTCATGTGCGTGCATATTGCCGCAATCATCATGAGCTGGGGCGTGTTTCTGCTGAAAGTGGGAGGAGGACGAGCAACACAGACCAATGTACGTCTTGGAAACATCACACGAACACATGAGCCTAGCTCAAACGTGGTGCGGGGAAGTTTTGTGGCTCGTTGAAGGGGAGGTGGAGCTGATCAGCTCCATCACCAGCAACATCTCCGCCATAACGGAAGATGACGTGGGTGGAGTGAGAAGGATGCCGCTCTCAGAGAGAAACAAACAATAAAGAACAAAAGAACAGCAACAATGGCTAATGACGGACAACAACAGCACCCCTCACATCCCACTCACACACACACACACATACATACACATCATATATATATGCATACATGTATAGAGGTGTGTTGCTTCTAAACAAATGATGAGAGCACTGAGTGGAAGGCCGTCCCTTGTGATGAGTCCGGCGCGTAGTTTGGCGCGGCGTGCAACATCAGGTCGCTGAGTGAGCGCGCAGGAGAGGCGATGGAGAGCGGCCGGGATGGCTCTCCGGAGCGATGGCAATCTTGTGTGGAGCATGCTGGGTTAAACTGCACGAGGCCGAGCTCCTTCATTTGCTCTCTGGCCTGGGTGAGCTCGTTCGTCATGATGCGCGCACGACGTGAAGATGGCCGTCGCATCGGTCGAGGCCCCCCGGCGGTGCGCCACTGCGGCATGACTGTGCGGCCCACATTGAGAGGGGCGGGGCTAGTTGGCGAGGTCGGCGCACTAACCTCCTCACGTGCGCGCTGGGCAGAGAAGGAGCTCATGCCGCTGCTGGAGCAGGCGATGAGCTCTTCATCATCAGCCTCACGTCGCAGTTCTGCCTCTAGCCGTGAGATAGACATGAATTGTGGGATGGATTGCGTGGAGAGGTCGCGGCCGTTGACGTCAGGGCGTGGGGCAACGTAGCTGGGTTCCCCACCACTGTTGTAGCTGCTGTTGTTGGTGGTGGTAGTGATGGTGGTATTGCACCCGACACTCACAACGCTAGACTGTAGCGTACTTGCGTTGGTGTGTGGGCGGGAGTGGGAGGTAGCTAGGGGATTATCCTCCGGTCGTCGAAAGGATGAGGTGCGTCCTGCACCACCGGTGGAGAGGCTGTACTGCGATGTGCCTCCATCACCATGGACGATCGTCCGTGTTGTTGTGGCAGATCGCGCGCTACTTTTGCGATGCCACGAATTGGTGGAAGCAAGCCGACGAGGAGGTATATAGGTGAGAGGTGCCGCACCATCACAATCACCGGGAAGCGCACCGCTCCAGATGGAGAGGTCCTCCATGGGAAGGAGCTCCTCTCCTACATGAAACTGACCCACGCTACCGTTGGCGGAGCTCCGTGGAGGCTGACTAAGCTCACAGATCTCCTTGGCGCAGCAGCCCAGAACGGAGCTCCCCCGTGAGTGGCTGTGCGCCTCAGCCATTGCCGTCGGCGCACTCGTGTCGAGCGACGGGCAGAGAATAGAAACGAGGGTCTGTGGCTGACCTAGTGGAGGTGCGGTGTGGTGGGGAGGGTGTGCATGCCGTGCCGTGTATGTACTTCCATGGCGGTAGCACAAGGGTGATGAAGGCGGTGGGGCATCATTCAACGGGGACGAGACGGCTGTGGAGCTCAGTGAGAGCATGCCAGCATCGTCCTCCAGCCAACTGCTGCTGGGCATCTGTGCCCCACCCTCGCACCACACAACGGGTGATGTGATTGAGTATATGAGCGAGCGCGTATATGAGGAAGAATGCGTGGGCCGGGTGGTAAACCCGGCAACTGCTCGATGTTTGTGGAGCAGAGGAAACGACCTAAGTACAACCAAACACGGAGGAAAAAAAGGGGGAAGATATGTACAACAACACACGCAGCAACAAAAAATGAGCAGACAACACGAATACTACAAGAGGAGAGGTCCTTGGTAGGCCGTGAAGCGCAGCAGGTGGTGTGTTTGGCTGGCGCACCACCCGTCATGCCTTTTACAACGTGCCAATACTCCACCAACACAGACGTTGGAGGGGAGAGAGAGAGAGAGGCTCTTGTCTCTTGCTTGAGTTCTGTTGCGAACGCACGAAGAGTCCAAAGAACCCAGTCAAAGTGCAGAATCGCTACATACAACAAAAACAACAACAACAACAAAAAGGGAAACGTGGTCGAAAACTGGCTCCGTCTGCATAACAACATGAACAACAACCACAACTATCGGAAACGCTTCGCATGAAGAAGTGGCATGGAGCTCCACGTCCCTCTTTTCCCGCCACATTCGTGTCTAGGTGGCACAACAACAACAGCAACAACAAGAAAAAAAACAGAAGATAACGTTTAGTGAAACATGTAGTGACCGTATACCTGCCAAGAAATAGTCTGAAGAATGAAAATAACCTCAGGGTTGGTGTCGCTGTTGGCCGCCATGGCAACAAACAACCATTGAAGGAGCTGGGGATGATCGTGGAACACGTGAAAAATGGTGAGCTGACAAAAGAAGAGGAAAATGGGAAAGTTGCGTGGCAAATGTTACGTTGATAAGTACATGAATGGGATGCAATGCCTGTGAATCCAAATCGGAGAGGATCCGGAACACATGGCGGGATGAATTTGCTCCCAAGACAACGCGTCTCTCTCAGCGATTATGCCTGTGTGTGGTATCAATCACTCCAGTGGGCTTAGATAGAGTACGTTGGTGCCTTGAGAAGGAAAAGGACCTTTTTACCAACACTCAAGAACGAGCCGGCCGAAAAAGTCCAGCTGCTGTCAGCAACGCACGGAATCATTGCACATTAACCCTGGAGGAAGCCTCAGACACACAGACACACACACAAAAAAAGAGAAACAATCAGAACATACAATGAACTAGATAGGTACCCCTCAACGAACTGAGCCAAACAAAAAAAAAGAAAAAAAAAGGAATGCGCGGCCACCATTGGCAGTGGAGTGGAGTACGTTGACGTTCGGCGATTGGTTTGCTTCATTATAACCTCTAAGCAACTTTACAGATCATCGCGCGGTGTGGCAGCTGCCACAATCTGAAGACGACTCATGCACTCCTACTACACCCCTGTGTAGCTCAGCAGCTGCAACGGGGGTTCACTCAACCTCAGGCTACTGAGGGGCAACAGAAGTGTCCTATTTGCCAAAAACAACAATCAGTGCCACAACAACACAAATGACGTACAACTGGAAGAACAAACATACCAGCATGAAGGTAGGATGCAGTAAGCATGAAGTATGAGCGTCGTCGCACCAAACTTCCCCAAACAAGAGCTGCGCATCGAATGGAGAATGGGCACAACAAAAAAGAATCGAAAGAACGTACGTCCGTGCGATGCTCACTTTCTTCTCGCATAGGTACCTGGGGGGGGGGGGGGGCAGTTACGTTCCAAAAGGAAGTCATGACAACAAAAACAAAAAACGATCAGCGACAGAAGAACTCCAAAATTGCTTCTATCGACTGACCATGGCACCATTGTAGCGCATGCTATAGCCATTCACGGAGCCGGCAAAGAGCATCTCCGTCGCGAGAGGTGCAATGACAAGCTCACCATCGTAGCGATGGGTGCTTGGGTCCTCCAGCATCTGCGTCCTGCCCAGGGGCGTCACGCGGCTACGCTTCCCCAGTGAGAAGTGCACCGTCATGTGGTAGTTGGTTGTATCGTTGTAAAAGGCCCAGGTACCAGTACGTGTGTCCTGCAGGCGAAACAGCAAACCATTTCCTGTGCTGAAGCAGCTCACGACCTTATCCCCACTAAATGTTGGCTGACCGTTACGAAACAGCGAGCTCCCTGGAAGCGTCTCACGCCGCTGGTTCAACATCTCATCCGTCCGTGGAGGTGTTGCCTCTTCAATTTCATCCTCCGCCACCGCCGGGTTCGATAGGTTGCTCACGGAGAGATCATTCCATACTGGGTTCCCCAACGGGTCCTCCACCACAGAGCCCGAGCCACTGCGCGGTGGGGCCGTACCAACACGACGTGGCAGCACACGTGACTTCTGTACACTACCGCCCGTCACAAACTCCGGCTCTGACGTTGGACTTGACGCCAACGGGCTCACACCAGAGCGCAGGCCACTGCTCTCCAAGGGGAAGTCGCCAATGGCCAAGGAGGAGAGCTGCTCCTCATCCGCCGTGTTGTTGGATGAGCTACTCCACTTCTTGGGGCCCGTTACGGTTTGCGTTTCACCCCACGACGTCGATGGCATGGCAATGGGAGACGTAGCACGATCGAGAGAGTCTGGCTCAGGATTGCGATAGGCCAGCACCGAGGCCGTGCGCTCGGCCAACAGCTGCAGCAACGCCTCTGCATGTTCACGATCGGAATCATAGATGTCAGGGTTGATCACAGACAGACCAAACTGCCTGCACGCACGCTCCAGAAGCTTCTTG